>CAIGRF010171265.1:39453-53743 GCA_903798235.1 Fraxinus ornus
AATCTATGAAATAAATTACTCAAAGGACGAGAATATATAAACAAAAACTAAGATTCTCTCAATTAAATGTATATATTAGGATGACTTTATATCATAAATATAAAGATAAATTATTACCGTTGGAATTGAGAATGGTCTCATGTGGCAATGTGGTTGCATGTGATGAATTAAGTTGAGGTTGATGCTGAGATAATGGGGCAGGAACCTGAAGAGGTTGAGGTAATGGACAACATTACTATTCTGAGACAACGAGGAATAGATATTAGTTTGAGGAGTAGTATGATACAATGGACCATTGCATGATGCCTTTGACGAAGAAACTTTTGAAGGTGGCTCATAGGATGTAGTAAAAACTCTATTTTTCTTACTAATTCTTGTTCAAGAAGCCATTATCTACCAAGAAAAAAGAAAGAAAAAAATTATTAACCAAGGAAAAAGAAAAGAAAAGTAGAGGTAGACAAGACTGGGGGGAACAGACAAAGAACACAATGAAAGACAGGGATTTATGTTTTTGTTTTGTTTAATATTGTCCAAGAAAATGTCCTTTTTGAGGCTGCTAAGGTAGGAAATTGGTAATTATAAAAGTTCTTTTTCGAAGATAAGGTGCAACATCCTACCAAAACTCTGTTGAAGACAAATATATATCGAAAGAAAATTGAAAGAGAAGATCTAGGACTGAAATCACATAAACAGAGAAATGTTCAGACCAAGTTCTCTTTCTTTCCAACATAGCAAATCACAAGATTAGTAATGCTTCTCCCAGTCATTAATAAAGTGTGGAAAATCAAGAGTTTAGAGCAAAAAGAATACATATACAAGATTAGTATGTCAGTAACAGTAATGAATGTCTAGTTATTACATTCAGATATGCCAGCAGTAAGAGTAACTACAAAATGGCATATGTAAACTTAACCCTCTGTAATTAGGCATCTTAATAGACATCTAAAAGAACTTTACAAGAACAATCTCCCTGCTCGGCTGGAAAGGAAGGAAAAGAATAGGTGATGTGATGAAATAAAAAGAGAAGACTGTTTTAGCACCAGAGTAACAATAGCTTGGGGTTCTGAATATATTTTTCACCAAAATGACTGGATACAATCTTAGTATTTTTAGAAGATCCAAACAAAAGCCATGCTTCAAGAAAGGTCTCTCCACCACATGAATAGACTAAGATTATCCCTCAACTTAAGATAACATGGAGAATAAAAATAACCTGGAAAGCACCCAACTAATAAAGATAGAAAAAGGAAAAGAACTCCATATGAGCTAAACTGGACAAGAAAAAGCATTTTCTTTGAGTTGGTGTATTGGTCTAAATTGAAAATAAGACATAATTTGGAGGTGATGCATATTGAAAAGAACGTGTGTTATAATATAGTTGGGACATTGTTGAATGTTGAAGGGAAGACAAAAGATACTATTAAAGCTAGATTGGATATATGAAGATTAGAAAAGAATTGCATTTAAAATCATATAGTAATGGGTTTTTGAAACCTCCTGCTTCTTACACATTAACATTGGAGGAAAAAAAATCTTTTGCAAGTTCTTGAAATCTATTAAGTTCCCAGATGGATATGCATCTGATATTTCTAAATGTATTCGAGAAAATGAAGGAAAACTATTAGGTTTGAAAACTCAAGATTGTCATGTGTTGTTACAACAACTTCTTCCTGTTGGAATTCAAGATTTTTTGCGAAATGAGGTGTGTAATGCAATTGTAGAGCTCTGTTGCTTTTTCAAACAATTATGTTCCAGAACATTGAATGTAAATGATTTAGAGAAATTGGAAGAAGGGATTGTTATAATTTTATGTAAACTAGAACGAATTTTCCCACCAGTATTTTTTGATATAATAGTTCATTTAGCTGTTCACCTACCTGAAGAAGCAAAACTTGGAGGTCCCGTTGCATTTGGATGGATGTATCTAATTGAAAGGTAATTGCTAATATTGTATACATATACACTTTAACATTAATCTTGTTCGTTGACTTGTTATTTTCAATAACGTTTTGTGTAATGTTTGATGACAGAATATTGGGTCGATATAAGAGTTATGTGAACAATAAGGCCCGACCCAAAGGATCAATTTCAGAAGCATATATTGTTAATGAGTCTTTGAGTTTTTGCTCAATGTATCTCAATGACATTGAAACAAGATTTAATCGACCTGAGCGCAATGACGATGGTGGAACTCCAACTACAAGCTTGTCAGTCTTCTCTCAAAATATTAGATTATTAGGTCATGCAGAATCGAAGTTACTTTCGAAAAAGGAAATTGATAGAGCTCATTGGTATGTCTTAAATAATTGTGATGAAGTCCGACAATATTTAGAGTAAGTTCTAATTCAAAATTTAATTTTTTTTGCAATTAATTACTAATGTGTTGTTGTATTTAATTGAATGTTTCTTTTGTAGTGAGCACATGGAGCTATTGCAATAACCAAATCATAACAATTTGGAACAAAAACAAGAAAAATTGTTTCCTAGATGGTTTACTTCACATGTAAGTTATAATGTATGTCTAATTTATTTATTTATTAATTAATACAACATAACATTCATATCCAAAGGTATATTGATTATGTTTTTATTGGCACAGATTACGAGATTATAAAATCAAAAAGATTCATTTGTAAGCAAAGAATTGCATGCATTAGCATGTAAACCGGATTTTAGAATATTTTCCTATTCATGTTGTATTGCTAATGGGGTACGATTCCTTGTCAAAGATCGAGATGATTGTCGTATAACACAAAATAGTGGAGTGATGGTGCCAGGAGATGAGAATATCAACTTTTTTGGTGTACTGTGCAATGTTATTGAGTTGATATATGTTTTCGACTACAGTGTCACTTTGTTCCAGTGTAATTGGTACGATAATAATCCAAAACAAAAAAGAACCGTCGTAGATTACCATCTTACTTCTATCAATGTGAATCGCAAATGGTACATTGGTTCTTATACACTTGGCACCCAAGCACAACAAGTATTTTATATTGATGATCTAGTGTTGGGTCCACAATCGAAGGTAGTTGAAAATGTGCAACATAGAGGCATATGGGACATTCTTGAAAAAGAAGATGGTGGTAGTGAGCAAGTATTATTTCAGGAAAATGAATCATCAGACATTGTCTTGCCAATACAACAGGAAGTTCTTGACACTCAAGTATACCCTAGAGGAGACGTTGATCCAGAAATTAATGAAAATGAAACACTACAAATAGATGTGGAATCGATAAATAAAAATATGAATAATTTCATATATGATACTTCGGAAGAGGAAGAGGAAGATGACACATTGAATGAATATTACAGCGAAGATGAGAAATCTTTAAATGGTAAAGATGATAACGCTAATAGTGATATTGGTAAGTAAAACATACTTTATATTTTTTTTTTTTGTAATGTTTTTTCTATTTTATTTTTTAATATTTTTTTTCGTAATGATTTTCTATTTTATTTTGTAATGACTATCTACATTTTTTTCTATTGTCGTTGCAGATTCAAGTATTGACGATGCATCTACTGAGAGTTGATAAGAATTTTTATTGACATTTAATGTTAGAATAATCGACTAGTGAGATATATTTGATTGCTTATTGGTTGATCTTGTTTAACATTCAGTATCATTATAAGAGTTACACTAGACATTCATGTAATCTAGATGAATTTGATAATTTCAAATAGTTTGTTGATGAGGGGCTGAGTTTCTCTACACTGTTAGATAAATTTAAGACAAACGAGTGGAAAGGATATAATCATGTATGTTACAAAAAGTAGAGTAGAGTTGTTGTTGCAGTTAATGGTTCTACGGAAATTTCAAGAACTACTTTGAAATGGGCTTTAACTCATGTGGTTCTTTCTACTTCTACTTGGGGATTGTGTTAGGTTGCTCGTTGTCGTTCCAACTCACACTGCAAGTAAACCTTTTCTTTTTTGTCATTCTCTGCTTTAAAACGTTGAAATGAACAGAGCAGAATAGCAAGGGTTGATGTATTCAAATCAATTTAAATGGGAATATATAATCTCCAATTTAGTCAAGATGGTATAAAAGATCAACTTATCTTAAAAGATGGTTGTAGCTGGGAATGTGAACTTCCATGTGACAAATACTTTGTAAAATTAAATCATATTGGGAATTTTAGTGACCAACACTGTTTGTTACATCATATTCCATAAACATCTAGTTCTTTTTTTTTGGAATTTTTGTTGAACTAATACGTATTTTATCAGATACAAAGGCTTGGGAGGTGGACACATTGAGAGGGCACATGAACAATGTATCATGTGTTCTGCTCCATGCAAGACATGACATCATTGTTTCAAATTCAGAAGATAAGAGCATTCAAGTTTGGGATGTTACCAAAAGGACTGGTTTGCAAACATTCCACAGCGAACATGACAGGTTTTGATCCTTTCATCTCATCCCGAGATGAGTCTTCTGGCTACTGGTCATGACAGTGGTATGATTGTCTTTAAGTTAGAAAGAGAGAGGGAGAAAGCGTCCTGATTTTTCTGTGAGCGCTGATTTGACAGTTTGTTATGAATTACTTTTTCCCTTCTGGAAGTTAATTTATTTTAGTTCATAAGCAAGATTCATGTGGAAATTATACTAGTTTGTGGATAGGTTTAAGTTTTCAAAAATGTTATTCATTCTTTTTTTGTTTAGCAGAAATGAAAAACTTGGTTTCTTCTCGTGACATGGCCTTTTTTCTATTCTATAGTTGTTTAACATTTCTAGTTCTATTTTCTACTTTTCAAGTTTGGTGAACTATCCTAAGTAGTTCAACCTCGAAATTACTTGTATTATACTTTATTTTTATTTGTTTTGGATTTGAGATAACCAAGTTTGTAAATAGTATCTTGGTCTATATTTATTTGGTTGACACTAATACGATTTTTTTTTTTTATCTATTTTGATATCATTTATATTTTAATAATTGTATATTGAAGCATTATTTTCATAAAGCCACGAGTTATTTTTAATGAAGTTACGTTTTCAAATAAATGTACCATAGTAACAATTTTATTGCAACGAAAGAAATTGAAAACCAAATGTTTGAAATAGAATCTCCGACATACATATATAAAAATAGAATAAATTAGGCGACGATTGTACATCGTTGAAGCGACAATCTTTTTTGTTTCGAAATAAATTTAATCACGAGCACAACTTGACACAAATAAATATTCGTTGTCGCAAAATAATTTGCGTAATAATTTTATATATTGTAGAATAAAATATGCGACATATATAAATAAACACAAAATAGATTAGGCAACAACTATACATCGTTGTACAAATGATGATGCGATAAACTCTTTATGTTGAGAAATAAATTTAATTATAAACACCACTTGTTACATAATAAATTGTACTACAAATGTTGAATATATTAAAATATATTATGCGACATATCAAAAACATTGTAAAACATATTTCATGACAAACATTACTTGTTATTAAAGATATATTAGCACGAGCATGTATCGTCACAAAATAAAATACGTAGCAAAAATTACACCTTTAAAAGAATATTCGCAACATACATTTTTTCTCTTAAAAACTTTATTGGGATAATCGTTAAGACAAACTTTCTTGTCGCTCTTTTATTTTTTCGCTACATATATGCATTGCAACGGCATTTATGGCTACAAACATCGTGTTGCTATTTTGTATTTCTTTTTGTGTCAAACAAATATTGTTACGATTTTGTTAATACAATGAATGGCCGAAAGTTATCGCAGAATACATTCCGTGACTCAACATTCACAATAAACATATTTATCGTAAAAACTTTATTGGAATATTCGTTGCGACAAGCTGACTTGTCGCCCTTTTAATTTTTCGCGACATATATATGGCGACGATATTATGGCTACAAATATTATGTTGCTACCGTATTTTTCGCGTCAAACAAATATTGTCGCGATTTTGTTAGTGTCGCAAAATCAGTTATTTTTTGTAGTGAGTTGATTGGGATGCCAGAAATAAAAATGACTTCCTAGAACTCTATAATGCGAATTTGTTGAACCGTTTGAATTTGAAATGACATTGCTATATTTTCACATTGTTGAACATCCTCACAAAGCATTGGGATCGCTACACCTTGAGTTTCAATCAAAGATGTGATTTTTTCTTCAACATGTTTGATATGATATTATGACTGCTAGGTGATTGATTCAATATTGCATCGAACATTTTTTATATTTCATCTATCTTGCACGAAAATTTCTTGTACAAGAAGACATCGATTTAAAAGACTATAAAAATAAAAATGATGTTTGTGGATTTTGTTAAAATAGAGCTGGTGGATATGTATGAACAACCTGTTAAATTAGTAAACTAGATTTATTTCTGTAATCCATAAATACCTAGATTAGTGTTACAATGTTTTAATGGGTGAATTAAAGAGAGTACATGTATGTCCATTGGTCTTATTCACTTATTTAGGTAGAGGGAAAGTATGCAATTAAATATTAATACATGTATTAGACTATGTTCATGTTGGGAAAATGTTATACATACTCGTGTAGTATAGCCATTTGAAAATCAAATAAAAGTTGAAGTGATAATAGAATCACTTATGTTTCATCAACTACTTTTTCGTGAGCTTGAGTGTTGAGTGAACTTATGCTCTTCAATTTCTAACGAATTGGTATCAGAGCCTTTTGTGTTTAGAGATAATTGAAGAAAAGATGATGAATGGAACTCCATTTCAAGTTCCACCACTCACCAAAGAAAATTATGATAATTTGTTCATTCATATGAAGGTTTTGCTTGTAACTTATGATGTTTAGGAACCTGTGGCCCAAGGTATAACAGCACAAGATGCAGATGCAGCTGCCATGAAAAAAGATCAAAAAGCACTATCTCTCATCTATCAAAGTTAGATGAAAATATGTTGGAGAAGGTTTCTAGAGCAACCACATCCAAGGAAACATTAGATATTCTTCAAAATTCTTTTAAAGGAGTTGATAAAGTGAAGATGGTACGTCTCCAAACATTAAGAGGAGAATCCGAATCCCTACAAATGAAGGAATTTGAATCTATTTCGGATTATACTTTAAGTGTTTTGGCTATTGGCAACCAAATGAGAAGATATGGGGTTGACATGAAGGACGATTGGGTTGTTGGAAAAATTCTACAATCCTTATATCTATAATTCAATTATGTTGTCATCGCCATTGAAGAGTCTAAGGATTAGGACACCATGACCATTGAGGAGCTTGCTGGATCTTTGCAAGCAATGTTTTTATTGAAAGATAATGAGGAAAGAAATGGCACGTCCCAAAGAGGTCGAGGGCTTGGAAAATGTCATGGTCGTGGAAAAGGTGGACGACTCAACAACCAACCTTCAAATAATGAGGAGAAAAGCCAAAATATAAACCGAGGAAGAGGTAGAGAAGAACGTTTGAGGCAAAATCAAGGAAGGTATGACAAATCAAATGTTGAATGTTATACTTGCACAAATAAGGTCATTATTCTTGGGAATGCAAAAATAACGTGGAAGAGAAAACTAAATTTGTGGAGAGCTAGAATGATGATGGATATCCCACTTTGCTTCTTTTTTGCAAAAGTACAAATGAAGAAAATAATCAGTGATATCTTGATTCCGGCGCAAGTAGTCATATTTACGGAAAGAAAAATTTATTTATGGACCTTGATGAACCCATTGGCGAAAATATCACTTTTGGAGATTCTTCAAAAGTTCAAGCCAACAGAAAATGTACTATTTTAATACGTTTAAAAGATGAGAGTCATCAATTCATTTCTAATGTGTTTTATGTGCCGGATATGAAAAGTAACATTTTGAGCTTGGGACAACTTTTGGAGAAAAAAATATGATATTCACTTGAAACACAAAATTTTGACCATGAAAGATGAAAATGGGAGATTGTTAGCCAATGTGCCAATGATGAAGGATATAATGTTTATGTTGAACATTCAACGTGATATTCCGAGATGCCTGAAATATTGTGCTAAAGATTCTTCTTAGCTTTGGCACATGAGATTTGGATATTTGAATTTCGATGGCCTCAAAATAATGAGCCAGGAAAGCATGGTGAAGGGATTGCCAACTATTGACCATCCAAATCAACTTTGTGAAGGATATCTTTTTGGAAAACAAGCAAGAAAGAGTTTTCCTAAAGAGTCTTTGATAATGGCTCGGTGTCCATTGGAATTGATCCACTCGGATGTTTGTTGACCTATCAAGCCATATAGCTAAGAATAATTATTTTTTTCATTTTTATTGATGATTTTTCTCAAAAAAAAACTTGGGGTTTATTTCTTGATGGGAAAATCGAAGGTGTTTGAGACTTTTAAATTTCAAAACTTTGGTGGATAAACAAAATGGATATCAAATCAAAGCTCTTCAGTCCGTTAGAGATGGAGAATTCACTTCTAATGAATTGAAAGACTTTTGTGAGAAAAATGGCATTCATCGTCCTTTGACAATTCCAAGATCACCACAATAGAATGGTGTAGCCAACATAAATAACCGGACTCTACTTAACATGGCAAGGAGTATGCTTAAGAGCAAAAATATGCTGAAGGAGTTTTGGGCTGAAGCAATTACTTGTGCAAACTATTTGTCCAACCGGTACCATACCAAAAGAAGTGAGATCTATGTGTTCATTCGCTATGATCAAAGTTCTAATGGTTGTAAGTTGTACAATCCAAACAATGGCAGAATAATCATTAATAGAGATGTTGAGTTTGATGAAAAAAAGAGCTTGGGAATGGGAAGTTGTAAAGGAAGAATACAATTTTAATATATTGTTTGATGAAGAAGAAGACATTGTACATGTAGAAGAAGACATTACGCAACATATTACTTCACCCCCAACACCTCCACTAAATCTAGAAATT
This sequence comes from Fraxinus ornus, assembly GCA_903798235.1. Taxonomy (NCBI): domain Eukaryota; kingdom Viridiplantae; phylum Streptophyta; class Magnoliopsida; order Lamiales; family Oleaceae; genus Fraxinus; species Fraxinus ornus. The sequence goes on from CAIGRF010171265.1 coordinate 48,329, forward strand.
GGGGAAGTAAGTACAAGTGAAGGACCTCAAAGAACTAGAAGTATTCGAGGCACTACACCAAAAAAGGGCATTTGCAGCGGCCAAAAAACGCTGCAAAAGGAAAAACGCTGCAAAAGACCTTTTGCAGCGTTTTTTCAACGTTGCGGTAGACCCATTTTGCAGCGTTTTTTAAACGTTGCGATAGACTCCTTTTTGCAGCGTTTTTTAAACGTTGCGGTAGACCCCCTTTTGCAGCGTTTTTTAAACGTTGCGGTAGACCCCCTTTTGCAGCGTTTTTTCAACGTTGCGGTAGACCTTTTTTTTTTTTTTTTTTTTTTTTTTTCAATTAACAATGTAAAGTAAAGTGTAATAAAGTAAAAATAACAAACTAATTTAATGGGGTAAGATACACTTGAGCTTCTATCCGCAACTGCAACTGTCTTTGGACCTATTCATTTACCAACACAACTTCTCGCATACAATATAAACCATACAAGAAAGAAAGCATCAACAGTGTCGGGGGGGTGGGAAACCTTCAACAGTTTCATATACCCTCCCTCCCCAATGGTAGCAAGTCTGACAATCAGTTTTGTTAAAGTATCTAGATCTTAACGTTGCTCAGCGAATGCAAATTGAAAAACAAAAAAATGATGTTGATTGGATGTATTGTGGATGAGCTTATGGTACATATTCAATATGAGGTACCTTAGTCTGTTAGTAGACGAGGGTTGCGTGTGGGTTTGGCGGAGCAGGGGTTTTTTTTTTGGGGGGGGAGGGGGTTGTGAATTAAAATTTTGGAGTAATTTGGAATCTTGAAGTTTTAGGTTATATAAAACAAGAAGGAATAAATGGAATGTCCTTTTAGTAATAGTAGGAACAAAGATAATAATAGGTTCACCGCTATAGAGAAGACCACACTATCTTGAAGATGATTATACTTGGGTTAAATTAGGAACAATGAAGGAGGACTCAAGAAGGTTGTAATGCATAGGATATTAGCGGTTGGTTGACACAAAAAAGTGCTAACAAAATCTTAAGTGATACTAAAATCCCTATAAGGTCAAAAAGGTCAGTTTTATAGATCTCTTAATAGGCATGTTATGTTTTACTGCACTAAATCTACAAAATGCTGAGCTGCTGAAGAATAAAATATTCATAAGTTGAACACAGTACAAATGATGATGCTAAGATAGATGTGTGACAATAATAGAATGGACATGTTAAGAAATGAGAATACACACCAAGAAGTAGATTAAGCCACAATGAAAAATAAACTGAGAGAAAGACGCTTAACGGTTATAGCTTGCGTTAGACCTAAAGAAGCTTCTATTCACAAGAATGACACAATCTCAATTAAACATGCGAGAAGAGGAAGGGGTAAATAATTCAAATGGTCACTAAACTTGTATTCACATTACAATTTAGTCACTCGTCTTTAAACGGAATGACCAACCTCAAACGAAACATAGAGTTCGATGACCATTTTTTATTAAAAAAAATTTTAAAAAATGGTTGACCAAATAGAAACAAGTCCCAACTTCAGTGACTCATTTGGGTTTTTGACATTGGTTCTTTTATATACAAACTATTTTTCTACTTACTCCAATAAGAAAAACTATTTTTTTTAATTTGCAAAAGAAATAAAAAGAAACAGGGTTATGAAGCGGCGGAGCAAAGTGAAAACAACAAACAGTATACCTCCAGCTGCTCGTGCAGTCGCTTTTGAACCTCCATCTGTAGCTTGAGTGCTTCAGTGATTTGCAATCCACTGCAAGCAAAAAAGAAATGAGTACTTGATCAAAGAAATAAACCATTATAAACAATGTACTAAACACAAATAGTCAAAAGAGAAAAAATAAATAAATAAAAGGTTCCTCCTAGCAAGAGATTTGGCCCTTGTTTAAAAGTGATTACTTGAAAATCACTTTCCCCCGCACTCATTTTCAACCACATTCTCCAAACAAAATTCATGTTTTCACGTTTCCTCGTAACTTTTCCCTACTTTTAAACGACACATTCTCCCAAAAAATAACTTTTCAAATAATAACTTTCAAACAAGCACTTGACAAATAATTACATCCCTTGACTTAAACTAATCTAACAGTCTAGATCTATTTTATTAAAACCTAAAATCTCTATACAGACATCCAAACGCACAAATCCCTATAATATATTAACAATACAATTTATTTTTGTCAAGAAACAATTACACGCTCATATGAGTCGGACAATAAAAATGTTTGACAAGAAATTGTACTTACGATGAACCATCCAAACTTGAAAGCACATCTCCAGATTCCTTCTTTTCAGCTTTTTTTCCTTACATATAGAAATCAAGACAAAACAAACCAGTAAGCCATGTTTCAAACACTATTTACTCCAAGACATGCTACAGAGTTCAGCACATTTGAAAACATAGATGATAATTAGAGTAACATCTACTACTTACATGCATTAAAATGCAATATGTTAACCTACAGATATTATTAAAATGCAATAAAGCTAAATGACAGCATTACTTGCAGTAAACTCCTTCCCAAAAGTAGTGTTTTCAAAGAAAATGTAACGTGAATTGCAACTACTGTCATGTAATATGATCTCTTTATCCCATGAGAAGCATCGTCATACAGATACGGGTCATCAAAGGAATTTCCACAAACAACCATATCATCAAGGAATATCCACAACATGAGCCCCTGTATAGAATTGAAATAAACAAATCAAAACCATGAAAATTCAACCTAATAACAGGACAATCACAAAAAGCACAACTCCAGATTCCTTCTTTTCAGCTTTTTTTCCTTACATATAGAAATCAAGACATAACAAACCAGTTAGCCATGTTTCAAACACTATTTACTCCAAGACATGCTACAGAGTTCAGCACATTTGAAAACATAGATGATAATTAGAGTAACATCTACTACTTATATGCATTAAAATGCAATATGTTAACCTACCATCAGATGAAGAATCTGGAAGATACTTGGCAAGTCGATATTTCTGTTTAAAATAAAAAAGCAGCGTTAAGCCACCAAGCACAGAAAACAAACACAGGAAAAGACATTATGAAAGGAATATCATGGCACATATACCTGTAAATGGCTTTTTACATGGTAAATAGTTAGCCCTCGAACGCCCATAACTCTGAGAACACCTTTTGGAGTAGCTCCTGAAATAGGGAAAAAGAAATTCAGATATAATCTATGTCAATGAGTGAATGAAGAGTGGTCTAGAAGTTTCCCACCACAGAAATCTGCTAACATGATACTCCAGAATGTCTGTTGTAAGCTAAGTCTTCTAAAAAGTTATCTATAAAATTCAACACTTTCTGATCACTAAATGCAAATAATACGAAGACTATGTATTTCCCACAAAGAAGCACAAACAGTCGATACAGACAGTACACGACACGACAAGATGTGGACACGCCGGGATTTTCAATAAATAAGGACACGGACACGTCGTATTAAATTATTTGAAATTGTACATTTATATATCATATCTTTATTTTCTTAATTTAATAAAATCAAAACTTATTTTAGATTTGATTTTAATCGGTGAAATCTTTTAAATCGTACAAACATTATTTATTATATCAAAATAACTTTAAGTTAACTATAAATTACTTGTGTCAGAGAAAAAAATGCATATAGTAGGTATAAAACATGTTGTGGAATGTCCGAGAAGTGTTAGTGTTAGACTGACATATGTCGGACGCCGAAGTTTGTATGAGATGGAGAGTTCGTGTCATGTAGCCTTTTTGCCATTGACTTTTGATTACATCTAATTTAATGTTTAGCGCGAACGTGGTAATGTGACATGGACATGGACATGGACATGGGATGGAGGATTAGATTTAGGTGAAACAAACTTTTGTTTATTTTTCTTTGGTTTATCTTTAGATTCCATCTATACTGGTTGTGTTTGAAAAGTCTACTAAGCCATGAGAGATCAAGTCATGCACCCACCACTCTTTATGAGAAAAGCCTTTCTCTAGAAATTTAATTGTTGAATCCAATTCGACGCCATTTTGTGCAGTATAATTCATTGCCAGCAATTAAGAACATTAACCATAATTTTCCTTCAGCCATAATATCTTACTGAGTCATGGTGAGTGGATCAACCTACATTTTTGGTGGCCAAAGTCATGAACATTTAACCATAGTAGAAGAACTTAACATGGATAAAATTGACCATAAGCAAGTGACAAGTGATATCATGCAAAAGAGCACATCTAATCGTGTGCATCTTTATTTTCCATGGTTCGTGGACTTTGTACAAATAGCATTCTTTAATGAGATTCATCCATTTAGCAATAGGAGTTTGCAAAAATTAGCCTACATATTTTGGATCAGTCAAGTAAGGTACCATTCCCAAAGTGAAATAAGGCATGTGTGGATATTCTGACTAGAAAATGAAGGTAAAGGAAATAGAAATCCTACAATTTGTGCATATACTCAAAGTACAGAGAATAAGCATTCTTCCATGTTTCCCTTTTCTGGAATAGTGATCAACCAAAACCTCTTTTGATACCATGACTGCAACTTTGAATAAAGTAACACCTCTCCAAATAACCTCTCTCAAAATAACACTGTTACTCTGTTTTTTCTTTTTCTGTGTCATTATTCAGTCCTGTGGTGTTTTTTTGTTACTTATATATATAATTATGTATTTTATCATTTTCTACAAGTGTATAATCCATGAATTTTATTTTCCAAGTGACAGTAGTGCGTTGCAAGGGCAGGGGGAGATTGAAAGTGAAAACAACTTACTATCCGGCCCACCGAGCTGCGCTACAGCATCAACAAAACGTTCATGAAGCTCATGTGTCCAGCGAAGCCGCTGCTGCTTAGAAGCGAGACTAGGATTGTTGTTGACGTTATTACCTCCATTGCTAGGATCCATGGTGGTGGCACCACAGTCTGACTGACTGCAAACCACTGGAATGCTATGAACCAAGCTTGAACCGGGAGCGCCTTCCGGTTTGAACATAATTCATTAATCTATGGAGAGAAATAAAAAATACAAATATTAAAAATATACTACCACAGGAATGCAACAAATCATGCAAAACAACCGAAGGGTACATGCTTTCCACATAAAAAATATCAAAAGGAGATGGAAATGATCATAAATTGCACTCATCCAAATGAAAATAACAACACTGACATCACATTAAGATCATCACAACCACAAAAAACCTTTTAGCTTAAAGACAAAATTATTGTACGGGTCCAAAGTTTCTGGAAAGCCACATAAATGTAAGTAGACTCGAAATTACAAAACATTAAGGGGGAACATCAACTGTAAGATAAGAACATATATACTCCTCAAAAAACAAAATTAAGCATAATTAAATTCATCAAATTAGGGTTACACAGCTACAAATTGAGCATTTCTGCTTTTCCCGACAAGAAAATTCTGCAGAACCCT
>CAIGRF010171334.1:9050-26783 GCA_903798235.1 Fraxinus ornus
AAAAAAAAAAAAAAAAAAAAAAAAAAAAAAAAGAGAGACCACACAGTCCACAGATGCTGCCACATTTGTTGAAATCATGGCAACATTTCCTCTGGGGAATTGCTGTTATTTGAATACAGAAAAAGAAGTAAAAGTTCTTAAAAAATTGATGAAACATAGATTATGGATCAAACATGCGTGTAAAAAGGGCTTCAAATCTCTGAACAAAGACCACCCCACCCCTACCCCACTCCACTCCATGATGTGCTTGCTTAAGAATAATGAACCATCTTTTAAATTATTCTACTTGAAGATGAAAAGGGCACATGAGGGCTCACAAGTTTAATGAATTATGGGCACCCCACATAAAGTAAATGCCTATTTTATTTTATTTTTATACATAACGTGTTTCCATTTTTATTAGATATATTTGAAACTTCGACGTATTTTTTGTTGTATTAAAATTTTAAAGAGGCCGACAATAACATGTTTATTATACTAAATTAGATCATATGATCTATTTTATTCATACAAAATTCAGTGTACCTAACGTGTCATATCGTGTTGAGATCAACCATTCATTTTCGTGCATTGCTTGTATAGATTGATCTCTATAATATGCATGGAAAAATATAGTTCAAAAAGGAAATATGGACCACAGCGAGAGAATCTAATTTACTAGACCTCGAAAAAGCATAATGATAATTGAACAAAGCGACGAAAAATGTTCAATTATTGATTCATTCCCTTTTGAAGATTTTGAATTTGCTCTTTTACTTTTCCCTTCACTGAATAAATCTCGCTCCATATGCAGTAGCCCGCAAACCACACAGGAGAGATAAACCGCACTAGGCAAATTCGGTGCGACGGACTCGACCGAGAAAGTATTGACAGAGGATTCGAACTCGTGACTTTCGGTCTCCGCGTTTACCTGCTCTACTAACTCAGCCGCCCCCGAAAGGGTGATATAAATCCTTTATTTGTTCGCAGATGTAACTTTATTACTTTTTCAAAACTTATGATATCCCGTCAATATCACAATCAAGCGAAAAATGAAAGCAACTAGCAAGTAAAATTGAGCAAAATAAGAACTTGCTGAAAATTTGCTTCTTTTTTTTTTTCAATTGAGGTATGATTGAACTATGTACACATTACTTTGTCTAAACAAAACCACAACATACGCTCAACCTCCGACAGGCTCTTGCTTATCAGGGGTGCTCATATACCTTTTACGCAATAATAACTAAGAAGATTTACATTTACGGACAATACTTATACCTTAAACATCAGTATCGCAGAATTTTCCATCGATCCTGTTCTGAACAGCTTTAACAGCAGCAACTCTGGCGGCATTGGCAGCTCGGTTTGAAGTCTTAACAGCCTTGTTCACTTGTTCATCAACCATGCAGAGTTTTATTGCTTTTTCCGCATTTTTTCTAGCAGCCTGGAACAATACAAGAGAAAACGAGAGTTAAGAGTGAACATAGGAGCACATTTTGTTGTGCTTAAAAGTTAGTCAATTCAAACTTATTTTCTAGAGAATTAACCTTATTGTTACCTGAACAGCTCGCAGAACTGCATCAGTTAGCGGAGAAAGGGCCGTCTTAAGATTACCACCATCCCATTCGCCACATCTCGCCGCACCACTTCGGAAAGTATACATGCCATAACCTTGTTTTCGTCCTTCATGCCATGATCCCTCATAACAGTGACCATTCGAGAAGTGATAGACGCCAAAACCATGGACTTTATCTCCAAAATATTCACCAGCATATCTATCTCCATTTCTACAAGACAATCAAATTTCATATTTATTCTCATGTTCCTTCAATAATTTATGAATTGAAATCCTAAAAATTCAAAATAATCAGAACCATCTATCGTTCCACCTATCAACAAATAAAAGATATGAACTCGAAAACTTCCGACAACTACTCTCATACAAAACCGAAACAATATAAGGTATAATCCGATTACAAAGACTATGCGTAAAAACTAGAATCCCCCCCACAATTTGTAACCAAACGGCGTCGTCTCAAACAACATTATTAAGAAACACCAACACAAATTTTATCAGATCAAACATAGAACCAATCACATGTACGATCAAGATTTGTCTTTGATTAAACCTTGAACTTAACTCCATCATAGAATGAAGAAAGCCCCTACGAATTAATAGTGGTTCACCCTCGATGTGAGATGGTCATCCACTTATAGCTGAAAATTTTTCAGCTATCTACACTAGGTTAGGCTCCACACAGTCCAACAAGATTCACATATCGACTCAAAAATAACAAAAAAAATAGAGTAAAACAGAATCAAACAGATAGAAACAAGCATAAAAAAAAAAAAAAAAAACATCAATTCTTAACTCAAAAATTACGAAAAAGATCAGGTAAAACAAAATCAAACAGATAGAAACAAGCATTAAAGAACATCAATTCTCACCTAAAATGGTAAGAACCAAGGCCATGTTTAACCCCACATTTGAACTCTCCAATATAACAACTCCCATCAGCACAATATTGCACTCCCATCCCATGACTCTGCCCATTACACCACTCCCCTGAATATGTATCCCCAGTGTAAAACTTATAAACTCCATAGCCATGCCTCAATCCCTGCCTATACTGCCCCCGGTATCGACTCCCCCTCGACCAACTCTCCACTCCATACCCATCGTACTTCCCATCAATCCAGTCGCCCTCGTATCTCCCATTCGCGAAGTAATTGTACACCCCACTCCCATTGCATTTACCATGGTGAAACTCACCTTCATAGTAATCCCCATTGCTGTAAAATTCCACTCCTCCTCTTATAATATTCTTAGCATTCTCTTTATAACCGAGTTTCGATTCACCAATGAACCATTTCACTGATTTTTCATTGTTCTTTGAGGTGAAACAGAGGAACCCAACTTTTTTTCCATACTCATAACACAATTCCTTACAAAAACTGAAGCTTTGTTGGATTATTGACTTATTTTTCGATGCGAAGAAAAGTAAAACCGCAACGAAAATAAGCCCTAAAAGCAGATTTTCCGAGGTGGCTATGTCGTCCTTGTTGAAGAAGGCGAAAAGTGTGTATACATAGAGGAACAGTATGGCAAGAATCGGAGTTAGACGCACTGAACCAGACCGAACAGGCGGCGAAACGGGCTTGCAGTGGGGTTTCTGTTCTTCAAGGTCATCTATTTCTTCATTAGGTGTGATCTCGTTCATTGAAGATAAGCTGTGGATGGATGACCGGACGGTGGGGGATGACCGGAGAAGCGATGAGTGGTTCCTAGTAAGCTTTTGACCGTCCATTCTTGACAGTGAGATACTGAGATCCACTGATAAAATCCTAGCTGTTGATCTTTTTAGCTAGAGTATTACCTCTCCTATACCTTGATTTTCTTATCATATACTCCGACGCCGGTTTCATCTCCGGCGATAGTGCGAAGGATAAGAGAGCAAGATAGCAAAAACAATTTTTCGAAACAAGAAAACACGCACAATATCACAGTGTGCGAGAGGGAGAATATTGTTAAGAATTGTTCAGGGTTGACATGGTTTTATGTGGGGTTTATTTATATGTCTAGGGGAAAGGATTAGGTGGAGCCCACATAGTTTGATATGAGCCGTAGGTTGATGATCGGACGGCAGATATTGTAACGCATATGACCCGTTGGATTAGGAGTTTCCCGGTATTGACGGGAAGACACTGTCGTCGGATCTTGATTCGGCAATATCGTTATTTCCTTGCCGGCACCGCATTTGTTTGAAATTTATTGGAGAAGAAAACAACGTGGTTCCATAAATAAATTCGTATTTTGTTTTGTTTTTTTATCGAAAAAATGAATTTGTTATTTCCATTGCTTATTTACGAGAAAATAAATAAAATAATAAATAATAAATACATTTGGAGTTATACGTTTACGTAAACATTTGCACTTTACAGAAGTACCTCACATCAAACACTGAATATAAGCGCACGCACATAGCAAATGCCAAATAGCAATCTTACAAAGCCACTTGAGTTGGTTCGACTTGACCTATTTATTCAAATTAAATTTAAAAATACACGTCATCTCATCATTTGTCAAACTTTACTTGTATGTAATTGTTTATTCATTTTGTGGTGATACTTGCCAATAACAAATTTCTTTAATGGCTTCTATTTATTTTAGCATTTTTACTGAAACCTCCTTACAAGTAAAATATGCAGCATATCAACCCATCGGAACATGCATTACTCCCGAAAAAATTACCCGGAGGGGGAAAGGCAGCTTCCGAAAACAAAATATGCAAATTCTCACATAGGTTGAAGTTGAACAGATGAGAACGAACAGATCCGGCTGAGTTTTAAAATCCTTCCATAAACCAGCAAAAAGTAAGCACGATAGTCACTTAGAAGAAAATAAGACACAAAAGCAATGGGGAGCAACATATCATGTATATGATCGATACATGCCAACTCTGCTGGCTTTCACAACACAAAAACTTCAAAGAGAAAAACAAAATATATAGTCATCACTTCAATTTTCAACAAAATTGTGATGGGCCGAATAAATATGTTTGTACCCATTGTGGTGTAAGACATTTAACTAAAATCTCGGCTGGGAACATCCCTCTAAGCCTTGGCATTAATTCCAGTCTAAACGAAAAAAGATAATGATGAGCATTCCTCCCGTCTCACCACCAGCAAGTCTGTCAATTGAATCAAAATGTTTTACCTTGCTCCTCTTGATGATAATACCGGGCTAGGGGATGAACTTTGTAAGAAATTTCACAATCTGAGCAGAAAGTTTGCAATAGTCAGTTAACTGAAGATGAATTCTATATTAGAAACAACAATAAGAAGAAGAATCACCCTAACTTAGGCATATTGTAGCACCAAACTTCACGGTGATAGACACAAAGCACACAATGCAAAAGTTACATATTAAACCATATTAACCCACAGAACCTAGATAAAGGAGCAGTTTGTGAAAACGAAAAGCAAGTATTTAGTATAAACAAGTTCCCAAGTTTTCAACAAACTCTGCTTCTGCGACGTGCTTGACTAAGCTTAAAAAATTAATTAAAAAGCCAACATGTCCATTGGTAAAAGTTCGGGAAAAAAAACCAAGTTGCTTATTTTGAAGTAAAGTAAAATAAACTATCATAATAAGAAACATTTTTAACTTAAAACAACTTCAGAAATAGTAAGGTGCAAACAAAAGCTAACTTTTACTTTCTTTTTAAGCTCGGCCAAACATGAATAAAATCATCATTTGAGAAACTGCTTGCCAATGCATGGATCTGGCTACTGAATTAGAGCACCAGGAAGCATAAACACAATAAGAAGTTTCTCCAAATTCCATAAAACCATCACTTTCTTAAGACAAAAATGGCTGCATGGGAAATCATAATGGCAAGACCCTAAGTCAAATCCTACCTGTAAATTCGCTCATATTACCTTCTGCCTATCCAACTTAGTACCTGCATATTTATAGATCTGTAACTTACCCTTATAGACTTCTGCACTGAAATGGGATCACAAAAGCTAAATGCTTTCAGGTGCTCTTTGTGTTGGTGCGGAAACAAAAATGAAGTTCTTAAAACAAGATTAAAGTTCTCGAAAACTTGTAGAGAACACTTTATTGTAATGAATTGATCATTGAAATAATTTTGAAGTCTTTGTTCATATAGGCAAAATAATCTCCTAATCCTAATAGCTTAAGGAAGATAAATAATTAAAACCTAAAATAAAAAAATAAAAATCTAAAAGAAAAAAAATACTAATTTAAACAAGAAATAAAACCCTATTACAACAAGAAATAATTCCGTCCTGTTTGTGATAGAATTGTCCTACATCACACTTACTTCTTGTAATATGGAAAATAGGTTTTTCATTCAGCAAGTGTTTGATTTTTTCTATTAATAAAACTTGTCATCTTTCGCAAAGTGCAAGACTAAGGATTATAACAGGAAAGAGAGAGCTTTTAAGAGAATGTCTGCAATATTTCTTGGCTCCGGAAATTATAATGAGATGCCTGAGGATTGGCAACTGAGGAGAGTTCTTTCCAAATTACAAAATACCATCAAAACAACATAGAAATGGGCAAGAAGATGACAACCATGCAAGACATTCAATATAAATTACAACTTAATACACGTGGCATTGTTTCAATACATCGATAGTCTTGAACTAATCTCCAGCATCCGGACTAACATCATATGATACAATAAAACGCAATCAATAATGACCACATTAATCAAACTCAAGTAAAACAAATTAAAATAACCACGATCTTGAAGTGGCAATTATCATATTTTAGCTTTCTTCCCCTTGTAAGTATGTGATTTATGGTAAACGAATTAAAATAACCATGATCTTGAAGTGGCAATATATCATATTTTACCTTTCTTCCCCTTGTAAGTATGTGATTTATGGTTCACAGCCAGAATAGACTATTCACCAACATTATTTCGTATAAATTGCATAACACTCAAACCCTCTTCCTTTTTTCACATAAAGAAGAAGTCCAAATCTAGAACCATCATTCAGGTAGAGGCTATTGTTAAACAAAAAAAATCTCCAAGTTCAAAAAAAAAAAGAGCCAACATACCCACGTTTAAATCAGCAGACTATAAAGTTAATGAGTTGAACCTGTGCAATGCCTAATGTTTTCAGGATCCAATTTCTTACTATCGCAGGAGAAACAAGACACTGCAGACTCAAGTTTCAATTGAAAAAGTTTTGATCAGTACTTTTTAAATACCATTGTCTAGTTTTGCATTACTCTTTCAGCTTAAGAATATTGGCTAAACTACAAAGTTATATGTAACACAAATGGATTCCAAAACTACTCTTACCAGATACTTGTCTGATGTCAAAACAAAAGCTTTAATAACCATAATTTTGATGTTCAATAAAATCTTCTTCCTTCAACTTTACTTTATTATACAGAAATTTCTCGTCAAACATTTTCTATTAAGAGATTGGTCAAGGTTCTCTAAAAAGCTAACTAAGAAAAAGATGTCGAAGTCAAGCTCATGGTATTACCTTCAATAGAAACATTGCAAAATTTTTGACCATTCTCTGCTCTAATGCTTCGCACTCTTAGGCTTGGAATGGATTTTCCCATATGCCATAAGCCTCGAATGTGACAGTTTGAGTTCTGCTTGACGACGCCTTCTCTTAATTCGTCTGGATAAATTGGTTGCATCACCATTTGATTCTTCCATTGGTAATTTCTCATTTTCTGCCACATTAACCACTTTCGTTTTTTCCATACCATTACGTCGTGTCTTGTTATTATCTTTGTTATTAGCATTTGATGTCTCTCCTTCAAGAAGTGCCTTGTTCCTCAGTTTTTGCTGGTATGTTTTAATACGAGGCACCTTCCATTCCTTCTCCCTGTAAGGAGCCAGCTTTTTCATAGAAATATACTGATTCAACTCCTTGTCGTCCAGCATCAAAATCTCCTCGGTGCTCAATCCAAATCTTTTAGACTTGACAGGTTTGTACTTGAACCTTGTTTTCAAGTCTCCTATTGTATCTTCATAATCCAACTTATAATACTCCTCCATCAATTGCTCTCTAACTGCGTTCTCCACTTCACTAGGCTTCCGCTTTCTCTTCCGCTTACCCTCTTTAGGATCATTTCCTTCATCTTCTACAAGCTGATTTTCATCTTCACCATGGACCTTACCTTTCAAAATTCTTTGCCTGGCTGACAAGAATCCATCCCCAGTCTCCTTCACCTCGTCATAACCACTTGAAAGTCCAAGCAACCTATCTTCCTCATCAAAATCAGGTTTCTCATACTCAGCCGCATCTTCGTCGCTACTGCTCCCAAACTCTGGATCCATATCCTCTGCATTGTAATATTTATTATCAAATGCTTCCTTCATCTTCCTGTCATACTCCTCGGGATCAAATTCTTCCTCCAAATCATCCTCATTCAACAAATAATTGCCATCCTCCCTAATTCCTGCAGCCTCCCTAATCTTTTGCAATTTCTCTTTGATCTCCTTTTTCTTCAAGTTCTTCAAATGCTTCAATTCCTCATTCCGTTCATACTCAGCCTGCACCATTCTCTCTTCCTTCCTCTCCCTCTGCAACTTTCTAGCATTCTCTGTCTTCCTCACAGAACCTTCCACTTTTCGTGAATGACCCATTACCCTATCCCCCGCATTCTCTTCAAACCTAAAATTATACCCCCTCTCGAAATTCTCTTGCTTTTCTATCTCTTCCTCGTCCTCTGAAAACCCGACATCCTCATCCACAATATTATTACTTTTACCGTCGTCTAGCCACAATTTATTCCTAAAATAATCTTTTAAGAACTTAGTGTCATCATCTAGCTTTTCATCCTCCCCAAAATAATCATCCAACTTCTCCTCAATTTCACCATCGTCCTCTTCCCCTTTACCATTGCCATTTTTCACTCTCAAAAAATCCCCTTCCTCGTCCTCAACATTCGCAGCCTCCTCAAACACCTTTAAAAACTCCCTCCTTGACTCCTCTTGTTCTTCCAAAAAACTCTTTACTTTCACATTACCATCAATATTCTTATTATTCACATCTTCATCATCATCGTCATCTTCATCATTGAACTCCGGACCCTCCTCAATTAAATGCTTTGAAACAACATCTTTCAAATACATGGGTTTCTTCCCCTTTCTACCATCATTATTATTATCCAGCTTTCGGTTCTCATTCTTATTATCATTTTCATACTCCGACATTGACTCAGAATCAGAAAAGAACAAATTCGCCTCTTTACTGTTTAACGAAGGATCTTGTTTTTTCACCTTAATCAAAGCATCAAAAAATTTCAAATCCTGTTTTTTATTTGCTATAAGTAGGTCCTCCTCCTCTTCTTCCGACGAAGAATCTTCCGAATCATCATCTCTAAAACTGACGACCCCTTTCTTTTCCAGTTCCTTGATTCTCTGCAAGTCTTCCCTCTTCTTATTGTGCTCGTATCGACGGGCAAATTCTTGATTAATCTCAATCTTCGAAACGTCATCATCCAACCCATTACTGTCATCGTCAAACAGCTTCACACTTCCATTCTTATCTTTCGCTTTTCCCATTTTTCACAAACTTTTTGGGGCTTTCCTTAAATTATTACAGAATTTTTTGGGGTTTATCAGGGTCAAAGAAACTTGACGGCGGATTCAATTGTATCCGCAGTGACAGGCGAGTTTAGGGCTTGGGGAATAGGTTAGGGCTTTTGAGTTTTGTGCATTCTGATTTTGGTTGGATTAAACAAGAGGAACGATTTAAAATTGCAAACCGGCTCATGGGACCGGCCCGGCCTGGAGCAAACCCTTTTAAAAAACAATTTGTATTAGTTCAACCTCCATTGTTTGAGATTATAATTTTTGAAATAATATTTTTTTTTTAAGAATTAGCATTTGAAAAAGAATGAATTTTTTTATTTATGTGTAATATTATTTTATTAAAGAATGTGTGATCAAAAAAAGAGAAAGAAAAATGTATTATATTTTTAATGGAGGCCAAATGAAACTTAAATGAGTAATCGCCAACGTAAATCCTCGAAAATTGAAAAGGAACTGAAAATTGAAAACTAAAATGCAAATCAAACGGGCCTTATTTTCTCTCATCTCATCAAATCAATACATCTCCATGTAAAGAATACATGTCGATGTTTGTTTGGGAGATCTTCCAAAAAAAAAAAGGTCAAATCCAATAATTCATTTCAATATCACATTTCTTGGAACCACAATTTTTATCAATTTCTCAACTATAAATTTCATCAACTTTCATCAAATTCTGCTAAAAAATTTTATCAAAATTTTGTCAAACAACCGCTTAATCCTACATTAACGGCATGATAAAGAAATATTGATGAAATAATCTAGGGTAAATCTTAATCTCAATAATTTAAAGTTAGTTCAACGAATTTTATTTGTCATCCCATTTAAATTCATTAATAAAACAATTTAAATAACTAAAACAACCAGATTCTTAGTCTTAACATTGAGAACCTTCCGATGAATATAAAAAGTTCAGTTACAAGTAAATGAATAAAAACTAGTAATTTTTTTATGTTAAAGTTAAAAATAAGTTATTTATTTTCACAACAAGGTAAAACTTACAGCATCGTTATAAATAAGATATCGAGGCATGTGTGTATGCATCAGGTTCGACCGGTTCTATGAATTTGTGTACACCGACAAACTTTAAAGTTTTCAACCTAGCATACAAATTCTGGAATTGGCATTTAGAGGAGACTACAATACATATCACATATGGCTGACCTCTAAAATTACAATGGACATGTTTTGTAAACAATATTGACAGCATTAAGAAAGAAAAAATACTACTCCGTCAATTCTACTTTCTAGTCTCGTCTAAGACTACATACCAAACATGTCCTAATAGAATACTTGAGGATCCATATCATCCATTACAACACAAGATCACCAGCAAGAAAATCCAACAGACTCGAAATCAAACTTGTAATAGTTAACAGAATAGGGTAGACATACTACGGAAGCACTTCTTGTTTCATCTTCATAATCAAATGTATCGATTCCCTAAGAGCACTGTCCAAATTTGTTGAAGGAATTTATATTTTTTTTCCCTTCAGTTCTACATAATTTCTCTCTTCTGAACAACAATACCAGCAACACTGGAGGTTGCAGTGGCTTGATGATGCTATCAACTCGAACTCGGCTTTTGTAGGTTAGCTTTGGCAATATCCAATTGTTCTGGCCAAAAATTAACAAACAACAATAACAACATCCACCGAAAAAACAAACCCAAATAATGACGTGTGATGAAGGGCGTGTATACTTACTCTGTTCGAATTCCTTTGCCTTCTGAATGCTAGTACGGAAAAATATATTCCCATTTCTTTGATAAACAGCCTACAATCAAGTGACAAAATGATTTCGTCATACTAAAACATTTTGCACTGGATTAGTACCATACAGTCAGACTCACAGAAAAAGTAATTTTTAAGCACAACCAAAGTCCAAACTAAAGAATTTCAAAATCATGAACAGCCAATTGACTCTAAAAGCTAAAAAAGCAAACAAGAATTTCTGGTTGAATATCGACTACAGAAACTGCTCAAGATGTTACCCCAATTGCACACGTCAATATCACTAATCACGGGAATTTTGTTGAGAATTATATCTCTATATTCTTACAGAAAAAGTAATTAGGAAATATTGAAGTTAAGTTTCCAAATCTTTATTCATAAGGACGACTAAGCATTTGAAAACATGTTTCTTACATATCATCATTATCTATGGCGACTTGGCTTTCAACTCAAGTCATAAAAGAAATCATGTAACTTTATTCACCCATTAAGTTGATTAAAGCTTATTTTAAGTCCACATAAGGAACACTACACAAGAATGATATGTTCGGTAAGATGGATTGGCCAACACTAGATAGTATTATGAAATAAAAGTAACTTGTATTATTTTTCATGTATAATAATGGCAATGGGCCAAGCCAGCTTATAAGCACGAGCCGCCACGATCGAGCTCGTGCTCGTTTTAACGAGCCGAGAAGCTCGCCTTGTCTCAACCCACGAGCTCATGGCTAGCTCGGCTCGTGAGCTCGACTTTTTTAATTAATTAATTTATTTTTTAATTATACATGTTCTAAACCTTAATAAAATAAAATAAAAACCCACAAGCCGCTCGTAAAAAACGAGCCTAGCGTCTTTGACGAGCCCAAGCGGCTCGTGCCTCTTTTTTCACGAGCCGAGCGGCCGAGGCAATGAGCCGCTAGGCTAGATTGACACCACTATTCATGTATTATCCAATCTTGTCTAATATTACTTGCAAAGCATCCATGAACAGTAGACCTTCTCAAAAGTGAAATAGGAATTCAACATATTCGGCTCAAATTCAAATATCTATGAGGTGCAAAACCCAAAGGGTTATGCTATATATACATAGCCATGTGTGCCATTATGGCACCCCCCATGGATAATGCTATGTACACGTAGCATTATCCAAACCCAAAGCAATTGATTGGAGATTGAATTTCAGAAACGGGGATTTTGGAAAGTATATAAGAAGTTAAGCTCTTGTTTGACAACTATTAAATGGGAAAAACAATGTTTTGAATAGGAATTTTTAGGAGAATGTGTGGTTAAAAAGCAGGAAAATATTTTGGACGGAATATTTTATTGTGTGAATATAAATGAATGTGTAGAAAAAAGATTCGAAAATAATGATTGTCAAACATGGGCTAAATAGTATCTATCTATCCGAGCACTTCTAACAATAGCAGAATAATTGTGAAATTGAGAAAATGAGATTAAACACAAAAGGAATCTCTTCCAAATAAATGATGCCCTCCCCTATTGAATGAATGACTCATGCTATAAATACTTGGAAAGGCATAGCATATCATCAATTCATACGATCAGTCGATCATGACAAAATGGTACATATTGTCTTGGTTCAATTTTGATGATCCAAAAGAAGTCTTCCGATATTTTATTTCTAGAGCTTCGTTTGAGAATGTAGGGCATTTTTGGCTAAGCATGAGAAGTTAACTTAAATAATAAGTACATTTCAAAATAAGTAATTTTTTTAATGGTCAAAATTGAGAATAAGTTAATTATTGCGACAGTTTTTCTTCAAAATAAGCATCCCTATTTACTTTAAAGTAAGAAAAAAATTATCTCCACGCTTCACCAAACATGGTCCTAATATTTCATTGAAAGAATCACCGAGCATTATCTCTACGCTTCGCCAAACGTGGTCCTAATGTTTCATTGAAAGAATCACCGAGCGTCTTCTCACCTCTCCTTCCAATATCACTTAGTGAATAACAGAATCTATAATAACTGCACATCTTTCTTTGGAGACTAGTAAGCCCCCTTGACAACTAATCAACAAATCCTTGATGTCCTTGATCTTAATTAACAAGTCATTATGTCCTAAAAGATCTCAAATAGAAATGGTGATGTCTCCAAACATTTATGCTAAGTTCATGTATGGATGTATGCACACATTAACTAATTTTGAAACCACCTATATCCCAAGCAAAACTATCAACCATGTCCCTGTAAAGAATATCAACATATTTTACCAGTTTACAGACCTTTTCCTTCTTCAACTCACAATGGATTAAATAAATGTAACAATAATTGACTGAGCACTAATTGAACTTCTATTTATATAGAAAAAGGGAACGAAGGAGATTTTCCATGGAATACTCACATTACTGTCTCCGTGTGTCTAAAAGTTTCCTCACAAAATATTCCAGATAATTCCATGAACGAACTATGCATAACAAACCAATCAAAGCGTAACACACATGGAGCATTTTGGCTAAGCTAATAAAGTTTGCTTATCACAAGATTACTAATGAGAAAATAAGTTAATTTGACACTGAGGAAAGAGAAAAAATGCAAGTTATCCAAACGAAAAGTTACTTAAATGTAAATTATTTTTAATTATTTTAAAACTTAGCTAAATATGCCTGTGAGCTTTTCTTTTGTTGGATCCCATGCTAAACAACCCAACATTATGAAAATAGTAATCTCTATGGTAATACAAACATACCCGAGACGAAGAAAGATTATTTAGCTCCGCTACAGCAACCTCGTGACTCCTCATCTATGAATTCCACCACTGGAACCCATTAATATTTTCATCACAGCGTACAATATACGTGCATAAATCAATCAAAGCATTCAGATAAAAAGAGAGCAAAAAAGATGAATATACCTGCTTGAGAAGATCGTGATGAGAGGGCAAAGGCTTGGGCTCAGATGCTGTTGTTTCCATTTATTCTATTTTGAAAACCAATTCTATTCCAGAATTAGAAGCATTATTAAAATTATGCAGAAAAATCAGAAACTATTCAAATTAATTCGAAGCCTGAAAAAGTCAAGTCATAAATAAAATTACAGGAACAAGAATGCTTAATTTGAGAAAAAATCGAGAAAATCCATGCCACAAAATATACTAAAAATTATATTTTGGTATTCACCTGTTGGTAACTGCAAAAAGAAAAAAAAAATGTAGAAGAAGACTGAATTTTGAGCGGATTTGGGGGAAAATTAAAATTCCAGAATACGTGTATTTAGGGTTTGGCCTATTAAGACTTAAGAGAGTAAACTTCATTTGCGGTCACTGAACTGTCATAAAATTCTCAATTAGGTCACTAAGATTCGATTTAGTTTCAATTGAGTTATTGAACTTCAATTTAGTTTCAATTGAGGTCATTGAACTTGAAATTATTTCAATTACTTAATTGACAGCCATGCTATAACAAACCTTCCACGAAATTCTTATGGGACATTCTAATTTACTGCTAAAACACGTCATAAGCGTGTTAAAATTTGAGGGAAAAAAAATGCATTTTAATCTTTTAATAAAAAAATGTTGCAACTCTCATTTTATCTTTTTCTTCCTCAAAGGTATCACTAAGCAATTACATGAAAAATCACTTCTAGTATGGCTACCAACTAACATTTCTATCAATTTGGGGAACAGTAGTGAAATTTGAAAAAACCCGTGTTATTTTTAAAATACATTTTTTCTCTTATTTTTAATCACACATTTCAAAACGTTTCTTTATTTTTTAACCACACAATCTCCATCAATTTCAAAATGTAATTTTGGAACAAAAAAATAAAAAAAATAGCGCTCAAATATGCTCTAAATGAAATTTGTCTTAATACCCAACAAATGGCAATAGATGTCTGCGATTCCGAATGTTGGAGCAAAGAAATATGGCAAGTATAGAATATAACGTAGGGAAATTTGTTAGGAGAATCAATTTTGATTTATAACGATAACAAGCCAAGAATTTGTTGAATTGGTTTGGACTTCACAAGACCTTTAAAAGAAGATCAACTAAGCCATTGCTTGATTCTCATTATTTCCGTAACATATTTTTCTATTTTATTTTCAACCACATATTTTTCAATGAAATAATATTACACGCAATTCAATATTTTTCTTTATTTTTTAACCACACATTTTCAATCAATTTACTATTTCAAAATGCATTTTTAAAATAAAAATGAAGAATCAAACATGATATAAATCAAGTGTGGATAAATTGATCGTGTCATGAAATTCTATTCAAAAGGTGAAACACGCTTGGCTAACTCATTGAAGTCAAACAATGTGTCTCTCTTTCATGGGAGACGGTGATGAAATCGCTTTAGTAAAATTTACATCCTCGCGACATGCAATAGTTGGCATAATAGATGACGCTATTACCATTAGCTGTGTACGCATATTTGCCCATGGTCATTGCTTGACTACTATGCATGGTGTGGGGACTTGTGTAGAGTTGATGTAAATGACGGACGAGCTCCCTCGAAAGTCAAGCAATAGAGTTGCACTTTAAATTTTCAATTAGTTTTTCCAACACGAGCCCAAGAATTTCTTACAATACTTTGGGGTTGGGTGAGTGAAAATTTATATATCATACAATTTTTCATATAGTGAGCGCTTTGTCCGACCATAAATTTTTCATCTTATTTTTATATTTATATTTTTCACTATTTCCTCTAAAGATCAAATAAAAATCGTATGGGAAAATAAAAAACAAAAATTGTCTTAATACCCAACAAAAGGTACGATGATGATAACACTTCTCTTGAGCTTTCTATTATACTGTTCATTTTTTATTATAATATTAAAGTGGTATATGTCACTACCTCAACTTCGAATATTCTATTTTACTTCAATCTTATTTTATCACATTTTGTCGATTCAACTATTATATATCTATCTTTCCGATTATCTCAATTGTTATGATCACTAGTTAAGTGCTTCAAAGTCAAATTGTACAACATGTTTTCCACGAAAAATAAATGGTCAAACATGCTGTTAGGTACAACTTAAAGTATGAAATTATAGGGCTTGTTTAGGCCAGATTAAAATCTGATTTTAATATAGGTCAAAGTCAAACAATCAATATCAACCACATCGTTCATGGGTCTCACATCTTTTTAAACACACATTTCAAAAAATTCTATCACAATCTACTTAAAATCTGATTTTAATTTACACTAAACACCCTCATAGTGTTTAAAAAATATTAAAAATAACGTATATAAGTATAGGCAAAGGCACAAAGAAATTACTAACATCAACACCAAGATTAAAATATTTCCTAGAAAATCAAACCATGCATTATCAAAGATTTTTATACTATATATTAAGCGCTTACAATCTGAATGAAATATGAGTGAATATATGAAAATATAATAAAAGAGAGACGTGTTACAAAATTTATCATCATCGTATTTAGAATATGATCTGATTTACACGTTTGTCAAACTTATAATTTTTTTTTTTCAATACATATTCTGATATTTTATTTTTTCACTTATAAATAAAAAAATTACTCATTTTAACAATAACGTAAAACTTGTCAAAATATGTAACTAATTTAGGTCTAAATTTAACAAACGAAAAAGACATTTTTATGGTAGATTTATTTATTGATCAATAAACTTTTTTGTAGGAAAGTATTTTGAATTTATCCACCGATGTACCAATTTAAAGTTAGCACATATATATTAATATATAAATTGAGTAATTTTTAATTATAATTACCATGTGGGCCAGGATGGCATATTCAACAGTTTCAAATTTCATTGGCATGTGCTCTTTTAGGTTCAGTTTTTTAATGTTTTGTATAATTTAAGTTTTCTCACTCTTTTTCCAAGAAGAAGACCATTTCTTCCAACTTTATTTCCTATATATACAGACCTTTGTTGAGGACTAAGAATTAACATTAGCAACTACAAATCTTTGGTTTTCATCACAAAGGTTAAGCCAATGGCAAGCTTTATTGTTGGATCCAGTTCAAGTGGCTTCCATGTTATGTCTTATTCTAGGGTTCAAAGTCAAACTTTGTCTTGGAATCCCATTTCAAAGTTGGGTTTCTCAAAACAGAAGGAGCAATGCTGTTTTTGGAGCAAAAGTTCAGTGGAATGCAATAACAAGAACACAAGGTAAGTAGTTTCAGTTATTTGGTCGATTATCTCGTTTGGTCTTACTTAATTAGATCGAGTACTTATGGATAAGAAAATAAACGAGATTTTAACTTTTTTTTCCTTTGTTAGTCGCGTATAATGTTACTATCGATAATATGTTTCATTTTGTTTTAGGAGCGTTATCGTTTATGCTAGCAGTGTACCCGGAGCTCCCTTGCCTTCTGGACCACCTTCCAACTCCATGTGAGTCAATTTTCAGTAAATCCAATTCTTATATCTAATCTATTATTTACAAATGTTCTGCTAAACTTCTTCATGCAGTTGGAGCTGGATTCTGGGTATGGTGGTATCAACGGTTCTACCCTTTTTAACACGCAAACTGGGGTCACTGGGGGTTCTTAAAAGTAAGACTTTCTCCATTATGTACAGTCGAATATATAAATATCGACAACATGGTATTAAAATAGACGAACTTCGAGTTTCACCACAACCTAGAACTTGGAGAGTGTATCTTGCTGTTCTTTTACAACACAAGCGTTTAGCTTTTTTTGCGAATCTTGGAATGTGCAGATAGAATTGAAAATGCTGTGGAACAAGTAGAACAAATAGTGGAAGTGGTGGAGAAAGTGGCTGAAAAAGTTGATAAAATAGCAGATGATATAATGGATGATCTTCCTGAAGGACAGCTCAAAAATATTGTAAATTATGTTGAAGATATGGCTGAAATAACAGCTAAGAGTGCTGATTCCATTGGAGATTTAATTGACAAGGTACACCTAATTGTTCTTTAAATAATAAACATCATTTTGTCT
>CAIGRF010171354.1:5901-21626 GCA_903798235.1 Fraxinus ornus
TGTCAAGGATTTCATACTATCACTGAAAATTTAAGTTGATCCCACATCGGAAGTTGGAAGATGAAGCATAAGAAGTTATGCCTATAAATAAATGGGCCAATAAATCCTTCATATGCCTCCTGGGCCCTTCAATTGATGGGATGGAAGTTGAAAAGTTAATAGTTTATATTATTTATTATATTTAGAATGGTTTTTCACTGATTTTGAACAAAAAAAAAAAAGTTGTGTAAAAAAAAAATTAAAAAAAATTCCGTTAACTTTTCTGTTAAAACAAGAATTTCTGTTAACTTTTCCGTTAAAACAACAATTTCTGTTTCATAGCCACTTTATATATATAGAAGATTTGAATACAGTTTACTTCAATTGTATCTTATCCGTTATAGAATTTATGTTTAAGCTTACTTATTAATATTTTTTCCCAATCCGTTCGTTGGATACTTGTTTTCAAGAAAATTCTTTTCGACGATCTGATTCCTTTCAAGAAATTCAATTCTAGAAGCAGGATGGAACTACAGAGAAGAAGGCACCAGAACACAAAACGTCCAAGATTTGTCTTCTTAGCCTATATTAAATAATACTGTTTATAAATGCTCTTATTGGCCTATAATTGACTATAACTTTAAAATTTTGATTATAATAAAAAAATAATCTTGTTTAATAATAAATTGAATTTAAGTGACTAAAGTTTTTCAAAAAAATTCAATGATAAATTCATCAATCGTCATCAAAAGATCAAAACTATCATTACAAATCGAATTCACAAAAAATATCAAGATCATAGTCAAGTCTTCCAAACATTCAAGACAAGAGCTTAAAAGCCAAATTTCAAACAAAGATCAAAACGAGAACCTAAGAGCTAAACTTCAAATAAACATGTCAAAATGATAAAAGCACAAACACTATTTTATGCACCAAAAAGCATTTTGATATCACCTGCATAAAAAATTTCGATCAAAGATAAAATTGATTTTCAAAATGATATTTGAAATTAGATCATATTTTAACACATCATTTATTTTGAAAAACTAATTAAAAGCACTTTTCAAATGTCATATTTTTCAAAATTATAGAATCGGACCAAATGGGGCTAAAACGAGAAGATCGACTGGACCAGCCGGAACCAGTAGTCAACCGGACATGATGAACCAAACAAGTTAAACATTGCTATTTTGACTTGTGACCTTTTTGACCAACGACTATATTTTGAGTATTCCGAACTTATATCTATTAATCGATCCATCATCCGAACTCTCAGAAAGATTTGCAAAATATTTTTTTTTATAAATAGGTTTTCTTTTGCAATCAATGTAAGGCCTTTCAAGTGCATTTAAGAGAAAAATATTTTGAGAAAATTCTTAAGCTTACATTGCATTTATTTCATCTACTTCTTCATATAAAAAACTTTAATTAATTGAGTCAGACTTTTAAAAAATCATATTCATTAAAGTTTTTCAAGTAACACTTGAATTATTATTCATTGCTATTTATTAAAGTGTTATTGTCTCGTGGTACTTAATTCATTGGTATCATTTATTAAGAGAGAAGTTTTACTGTAAAATTATTTTGTTAAACTTGTGGGTCATATTGAAGACCTTTGAAAGCTCAATATTATATAAGGATTGACATTCCTTATTTGTAATTCACTGGAAACATTGTAAAAGTTGTGATTGTACTATAAATCAATTGATATAGTGAAAATACCTTACTCATGATGGAGAGTTTAGTAATGGAGGACTAGGTCATTAGTTTGGGTCGAACTCCCACAATTATATCGTTTCTATCACTTTTTCTCTTTTACTTATCGTTATTTTGTTTAAGTTTATTATTTAATTGATCTACTTGTTCTTAACTCACTTGATTTAAGATTAATTTTTGAAGAAGTTTTTAAAAACCAATTCATCACTCTCTTGGTTAGTCATTCTTGATCTATCAATTGGTATATCAAAGAAAGGTAATCATTTTGAAATTAAGACTTGACAATTTTAAGTAATGGCTAATTCAATTTTTCAAAATCTTGAGGAGAATTCCGCAAATCGCCATCCTTTCTTTGATCCTACTTATTATAATTATTGGAAGGTTAGAATGATGATATACATTCAATCTATAAATTAAAATATTCAGAAGGTTATTGAGTTTGGTCCTTATTAGCCTACAAAAGTTATTAAAGTTGATAGAAAATCGGATAACACTATTTTAAAACTTAGAAAAGAGTATGATGAAGAGGGTAAACCAAAGTTGTCTTTAAATGCTAGAGAACAAAAAGAAATTACTCTATTGTGAGTTAGATAAAAATGAATTTAAACATATTAATTAACACATGCGATTCATCTTATAATATTTGACATGCCTTAAAAATCATTCATGTTGACATTAAGAAAGTAAAAGAAAGTAAGATAAATTTTTCCCAATTTTCTTTAGAAAAAAAAGTGTTTTGATAATTTAAGGAATAATAATCATCCACGTGTTCAATACTTTAGTATTTCAATTTTTGGAGGAGTATGCACCGCGAAGCACCTGTTTGAGTTTCCATTCGTGAAAAAAAAATAAAATAAAAAAATTTCAAAACTCATTTTCAATTACACATTTTTACATAAAATAATATTACACATAAGCTAAAAACTTAATTTTCTTTATTTTTTAAACACGTATTATCTAAAAATCACTATTCAAAAATACATTTTCTTCAAAGATTTATGTTTAGAGCTCGTTTGGTAGAAATTAAAATCGGATTAAAATTGAAAAATTAGTCGTTATTGTTGACTTTTATCAGACGAGTGGGACCCAATAACGATTATATTTTCAATTTTAATTGAATTTTAATCGGTATCAAACGAGTCTTTAATAGAGGCCAAACAGGGGACAAATGTGCAGTAACCGGATTTTATATTCTTTTTATATTTAGTGTGTAGTATTGAACTTTTTGTGAATCAAATTTTAAATTCTTTTTCACCCACGTACAATTCTATATTGTGCCAGTTTACGTTACGTTTTGTTGTAAATATGAGTTGTTAGGGACCTTGGCTACTATCTAATGTACCAAATCAATTGTAGTAATGTTATTTATCATCATAATGATAGAATATCGATGATGTGTCAACCCATTATTCTTCACATTTGTGTCTCTCTCTCTCCTCCACCTCTCTTTCATAAAAATTTGAAAAGGCCACAACACATGATATTAAACAAGATTCCACAAACCATTAACAGAACAGAAAAGAAATTTGCAGAAAATTAAAGATTGAACACAAAGAATTATTTAAACCTAAGTCCTGGAGGTTCGGCGACCGGATCTAACGCCTACATCCCCCGTTGAGCATCCAAATAATGGATATTCGCTCGGTTGCAAAGCCCAAAAATGACAACAAGTTACAAATAGTTCTTCCAAATACAAGAGAAAAACACAGAACACTTATCTCTTCCACACTCAACATCAGATCTAAAAGGAATTACACAAGAAACCCTTCAACAGCCACTGAAAATCACGACTGCAAGAAAACTATTATTCTCGCAGCGATCACTCAGATAGATAAACAGATTATAGAGGCTAACAACTAATATAATCTCAGTTTACAAGTTCATCATGAGAGATGAAGAACACGAAGGACCAAACCCTAATCTACAAGAAAAAGGACACTCTCAGAAGAACCCAGAAAACGAAGAACTCAAAAGGCAGTACCAAGTGAAAAATATCTACACAATATCCATATATATCTCACACCATCAAGTCAATAATTCAAGGACCAGAATTAAACCATATGTCACCATCTCATAATAAGTGCACCATTTAAGAAAAACGGGTTCAGTAGAAACGCGATTTAGAGTCAATTTTTGGGAACACGTCATAGATCAAAAGTTCGAGCCTCAACAATCTCCAACTTGCTACCAGAAAATTGGGTTAATAAGTGCAGCCAAGAGCAAACATCAAAAATTATTTTTTATTTACTCCAAGTACATGTATAACATCACATAGTATCAATAGATCTACTATGAGCAAGGTCAGGTCTTGTACAATCCATTAAATACATAACAGATCCAATAACAGATCCATGCTTAAAATTATGAAATGATCTGATTTAATTAATTAATTTGTTAATTTATTTAGAAAAAAATAAAATAATTTAATTAATTCAATAAATAAAATAAAAAAATTATTTAGTTTCGGTTCTCATTCGGTTCTTCGGTTCTTGGTCTAGACCCGAGACCCGATCCATACCATCTTCGTCTAGACCCGAGACCCAACCCATATCCATCGGTTCTCGATTCGGGTACCCGTTCGGATATTAAACTTGTGAAGAACAGCTCGGTTCGATTCGGTTCGGAACTTTTGGACACCCCTAGTTGTTCTTAGTTCTTTTTATTGTTCTTGGTTAATTTTGCGAAATTACAAAAGGGATACTATTGTATTTTTGATCAATTAATTAGGGGATTGCTTGATCCATGGCATTGGACATGTGGGCATTTTCCTTTGAAGTTTATCATGTTATATCTGGGGTTCAAGTTTTAATTTGTTATTTAAATTCCGCACTTAGTTAAAACTTCTTGAACGCACTTTCAACCTGTACATTATAGTCGAACCATTAGAAACTAAGTACAGGAAGTTCTGACTATCCGTTGTTCAGCATTTCAATAGTACAATCAAAATTCATTTTTAATTTACCTTGGTTTTAGAATTTACACTTGATATGAGAGCTAATTCACTTTTAAGAAGTAAGATTCAAGATAAACCTAGATATAGATAGACCCCTCTTTAGAACTCGTGTCCAAGATAAGATTAACTATTCCTATTGAAAAATTAGGATGCAAGTTTATGTTCAATCCCTTGATGAAAAAGCTTGACACTCTATCGTATATGGATATAAAACACCATTGTGACTGAAAATGAGAGAGAGAAAGAGAGAGAGAGGAAAACTATAGATTTTAGCAATGAAAGTCAGAATTCAAAAGCTGTAAATGTCATTTTTCTTTTGTGAATTCTAACCAATTTCATTTGATCTCTACATGCAATGTGGCCAATGAAGCTTAGGACATACTACAAGTTGTTCATGAAAGATCTTTTATTGTGAAGTCATCCAAACTTCAGATGCTCGCTTTAGAATTCGAACAACTCACATGAGAGAAGGTGAAAAATTCAATGACTTTTACGCCAACCTCAGTGAAATCACCAACTCAGCTTACACTTCGGGAAAGAAATATTCAAAGAGCAAGATAATGAAGAAGATTCTTAGATCTCTTCCTGATCAATTTCACTTCAAAGTGGCTGCCGTAGAAGAGAGAAGAAACATTAAAACATAAAATGTTGAAGTAGTGGGATCGTTGATGATTTATGAGCTACACCTCCATGAAAAAAGAAAGAAAAAGATCTGAAGTTGCCTTCAAAGCCAGAAATGTTAAAGAAGGGATTGAGGATGAGGAAAGTGGTACTCAAGAACATATGGTCATATTTACCAAATAGTTTAAGAAATTCTTGAAGAGTGACCAAAAAGAAAGAAATTTAAAACCTCAACCACCATAGAGGAAGAAATTCTTTAACAATTAAAGGTAAAATCGACCTACATATATTAAAAGAACTCAAAATTGTATCTGTTGACGCATAAAAATGAGGCTCAATTAAATGGCCTAAGGAGTGAAGCCCCAGTTAGAAAATTCAAAGGACAGACATAAAAAGGCCAAGACAGAGTTATGTAGTGGAGGTCCATCATCGCCCAAGTATACAAAACGCCTAAACTATGGGCGAATACAGCACTTTATGAGTAATCAGGGCGACGATACTATTATCGCCCAAACCTGTGAAATGCCCAGAATATAGGCAAATTATTATTTTAAACGACGGTTACTAAGGCAGTTAAGAGCATCATCATATCCCATGATCCATGAAACCTCGGTTACAAGCAGTTCAATGGTAAAAGTAATGACAACAATTAGAACGGTAGTTTCATGACAAGTCAATCATGATGAAGAACGTGGCTAGTTGCAGGACGATCAGCAGTTTCAGGCGATTCCACGACAACTACTGTCAGAGGAGTATAAGAGAGAAGAGAAGACATAGTTGCAGGACGATCAACAGTTTCAACTATTCTGTGTGCTTGCATCCCTTGGAGACATTTCCCTTCTCGCCGATTGTAAATCTTCATCAATAAAGCACTCATTTTTGGGACTTTGTCTCAAAAGGTATGTTCCTTACACAATCATATGAACTATCTCTTAATTGTTAACGAGGCCCGACTTTTCGCGCGAAACATATACATTTTTTTTATTAGGGTCACCAGCAGCAAATTTCAATATTTCGCCAGTCAAATGCCCAATTTTGCCTCTACCATCAATCGCCAATTTAACAGACTGAGCCCACTCGAGATAATTGTGCCCATTGAGTTTTGTAGCCATGAGATAAGGGGCTGAATTCTGGGGATAGTAATCAGCGGATACATACGTGGGAGGAATAGTGAGATTGGGAAGAATAGTGGGATTGGGCTGAATGGTTTCAGAAGTCCCGGAAGAGTCAGTAGGATTTCTTTGGGTACGAGTCATCGCCGACTTATATGACATCATCAGGAGAAACAAGGAAATAGAAAAAGAGCACAAGGCTGTGATACCATGTAGGTTTTTTTGAGAAGTAGATATATGTAGAATTTTTGAATTTACAAAATTAAATAAATTAGGGATTGTCCAATTGGAATAATTTGTAGGAAATTTCGATCTATGGGAGATTTCACTTAAAAAATTTGTTGAAAAATACAATGACTAGTTACTTCCAACACGACGAGAGTCACGTGCCTGTGACTATAAAAGTCAACCATTTTTCTTACAATTCACTTTTCAATGGGAATTCCAATTATACAATGACTATTCTTATTTGTACTTCCACAGCTGTATTTATTATTAATGTATTGATACTCCATTCACATGGCCATCTTAAAGGAATTCCATGAAAAAAAATTTAGGAAATAATAATCAAATTTTAAAGAAATTATTCTTAATTTTCAGGTGATTTATGAAAGAATAATGATATCTCCAGTTTAGATGACCACAGTCGATAAGTTTAATTAAATGAATTTTGTAACAATACGATATGTTTAATTAAATGAATTAAGTAACAATACAATTAAGTAAACCCATCGTTTAATATCGTGTCGTTGTCACCTAAATACTATGTCTTATAATTAATTATAATGATTACTCTTTATGAAAACCATGGTCAACCATTCAAAGTATTTTTAATGATTAAAGTATCACTTTGATAATTAATGCCACTGAATACAATGTCTTATAATTAATTATGATCCGATATAATTAACATTTACAACATAACCAATTAAATTATATATTTTTTTTTATTGGGGCTATTTAATCAAAGATCTGATTAAATGAAATAATTTTATACAAAATTAAGTTAATTTTGATCCATTTCTGTTTTCCAACAACTTTAATCAAAATATGACTACCATTACTCGGCCAAATAAATTCTAGAGAATCAATAATGACAAAATTGATACCGAATGATCATTTTTTTTTTCATGAGGTTAAGGTATTGATTGTTAATAAGTGAATAATAGAACCCTAAATTTCATGAAAAATGAAAAACTCACAAGTCACAATCATCTTTACCCCCATAAAAAGACCATTGTGTATTAATTCACCATCAACTCAAATTTAAAAGTGAAAAATGTAGTATAATGAAATGAGGCAGAAGTGTACTTTTGTTTTGCTTGTGTATATATATATATAAAAAAAAAAGGTTGAACCCCAACCTTAAGGGCCCTCACCTGCCCTGTCCTGAACTTTGGTGAAGGAGGTAAATTGCAGGTTATACCTCCAAGGGTACGGGTAGAAAGCTGCTTGTATATATATATAGAACTAACATGTGGATGTAAACATAAATAATATGTTCGTTTGTTATAGTAGATTGAAAAAGTTCACGAAAAAAAAAAAGTTATAAATCTATCTATTCTACTTAAGTCATGTTCATACTCATACGAAGCATGCCCCTGCGGACACTGCAATTGAAATCAACAAGTAGCTTCAACATTCAAAATATACCTTCCAAGAAACTAATTCTTCAAACTCCAAAGAACAAAAGAAAAGCGATCACTCACGGCCTTAAGCTTCTTCGATGCAACATTATTTGTCTCCCCTCACTCTCTCTTTCTATCTTGCTTCAGTGTATACTTCGTGTATACCATAAAATTTGCTGCAAGAAAAAAACACTAAGGTTAGTTAATAAATACTCCACCTCCGTGATGGTTTGATTAAAACCCACATATAAAATAACATTAAAAATAAAATTTAGCAGCAAGCTATTTGATTCCATTTGCACCAGAAACATTAAAGTCCTTAACCGCCCCCGCCCCCACCCCCCAAGTAGGTTATGCTTGGGAGTCTAAGCATCATCTATTTTTTATTTTTTTATAACCGTGGATGTTCAGGCGAGCTTGTGCGCACCTCGACTAATTGCACAGAGCCCTGAAGTAGTCTAAGCATCATCTATCAAAGCTCTTTTCTCTTTTATCACACCTCCATTGTTCAATGAGAGAAAGTTAAAACATCTGATTGTGGTTTTGTATGGAGCCTAATCACGGTGTATTGCTCGCTTACTAGGAATTTATTATGGAAATCCACACTTGCACTACCACTTCTGCAGAAGGAAGACGTTACCTAAATTTTTCTCAAATTTGTAGCCAATGAAATGAAAAACCGGGTGAGGAGCAATATAATGGGCGCACCTAGGGTTGAATTATATATGTTCACTGAGTGTGGCAGGATGGGCAGAATAAAGGAAAAAGTTCCTATAACCATTCCACACTGCACCACACGATACATATTTTAAGTACCAAATCTTCCAAGAGACAATGCCGTGCAGCAATCCATCAACCCTCCAACACAACACAAAAACCCTTAAGTACACTAACGACCCGTTTGACATGACTTTTGAAAAGTCAAAAAAAACTTTTAATATCCAAAAGTTGTTTTGAACTTGTTCTACTAATTTTATGAAGGACCCCTTCCTTGCCAGAAAAATGGTGCCCGGGTCAAACCCAGGCACCCCCTTAGTGTCAGGCCCCCAACCAATAGGGGGGCTCCCGGATTTGACCCGGGCACCATTTTTCTGGCAAGGGGGATTTATCCTTTTATGAAAGTGTACTTTCAGTATTAATGTGGTTTTGTGTAAAAGTAGCGTGAGAATAATCTATTCTTCTTGAAATAGATCTTAATAAAGATGAATTATTAGAAATTTGTGTATTTTTTTTGTTTGTTTCTAAATTTTCATTTGAGATAATAATAAAAAACCAACTGGAGAATAGAAAGATGGAGGGAATTTACCTAGATGAAATATTTGTGGAAAGAATAAAGCACATAGGGCAGTTATTTATGACATGATTTTCATTTTAACATGAATGATTAACGATCCTGCCCTCTTCGCTTTTGGCTCTTTGCTGCTGCTCATGTGGCTGCGAGTGTGATGCCTTCGGTTCCTCTGGCTGCAACTGAATTAGCTGTTGTAGATGGTGAGTTGAAGCATTCTCTTGTGGCTGTTGCTGAAGGAAAAACTCATGCGATTGAAGCTGAAGCTGGTGAGAATGCGATTGATCCCGTGCCTCCTGTTGAATGTGATGGAGAGGGTTGTTTTCATAAGAACCCAAGGCCAAACGCGACGGCATGGCGCCTTCATCTGTGATTTGAGTAAATCCGGTGGCAGTCACAGGCCCTCCTGTGGTATCGAACCCTCCATTATACCTTACTAAATCATGCTGTTGCTGGTGTTGGTGCTGCTCATAAGTCCTCAACATCTCCTGCTCCCCAGCGGCAGCCACCGCAGCCAATTGTTGAGCATCCAAAATCTGCTGCTGCTGGGGATCCCGAATCATCAGTTGCGAGCCATGTGACACTCCGGGAGGCATAGCCATCATCTGCTGCATATTGTATGGCATCGCCTGAAAAGCTGAAGCCCCATAATTCGGATACTGCTGCTGCATGAAACCTTGTTGATTTAGCATAGGAAGCATGGCTGCAGGCCCAATGTAAGTAGCCAATTCTTTCTTTGCAGTAGCCAAATCATTATGTACTTGCCTAATCTTGTGCTGAAGGACAGATATTAGTCCAACACAGCCATAAACAGGATCACGAAGCCGGTATTCCGCCTCGTATGCCAATGAATTTACAGCATCTTCTCGCTGACTGGAGTTGAGTTCGTTGAGGAGTTTTGCCACGTTACTAGCCCCAAAAACTTTATGAACATTAGCAAATTTCTGGGGGTTGTCCGGCGGAAAATATGGCGCAAACACACACTCTAGCGTGCATTTTCGCCGGAGAAATTTGCACGCTGCACATGGAGAGGTTGTTGAAGACATTTTCCTCTTCTTTACTTCTGATGAGCACATCATAAATCATAAAAAATAAAAGCCATTAATGAACACGTCTTTTAAAAAAACCTATTCAATCTCAAGAAAGGACTAGATTCGATGAAAACAGTTTGTATATATGCACTTGCACATGTATATGTGTGTAACTGAGATATATTTATAATTTGAACATTAAATATTTGTGTGTGAAATCGTGGAAAATATTGCATTCAGCGAAATTTTGCTTATAGTTTAACAAGAATCACTGAAACAATTAATTTACTAAACATATCATTAAATGAAGAAGAGGGATATATGATACAGAAATAAAGAAGATGGATCCATTAAATTACCTTCTCTAGAACTGGAACAACTTGGAATGCAAGAAACCTTTTAATGGAGTGAAGAATTTCCTAGATCCGAATCTTTGAACCTGAAGATAATCTTTTTGTTTCGATGAATCCAAATGTCAAGATCCTTCCTTATCTTTAATCAAACCAAATCTCACAATGTTCATAACAAACAAACAAAGAAATTCAAAATAAAATTAAAATTGAGAGATTGGAAGATTATCGAAATTCTTACCTTGGATAGATTATTCTTTAAAATCCAATTCAAATCTCTCCCTCCGTTACACTTATATTTTTCCTCAAAAAAAGATGTAAACAGAAACGAAAAATCGAAGTTGATTTTTGTTGAAGAATCAAAGAAAAGTTGAAAAATGGATAAATTAACATTCGGTTTATCGGAGAGAGTGGAGACGTAGGGTTCGAGTACATTAGCTCTTGATCCAATCTTCAACTTCAGCGATCCCGAGAAAATTGAAGGGAAAAATAATTAATTAATATATAAAATTTTCACTTTTTTTTTCTTATTCAATCAAGAGATCAGATAAATTGTTAAAAATCAGAAGTACAATGATACGAAATGTGAAGAAATGGAGAGATCATTGCCACACAGTCGACGTTAGTTACATATTTTGTATGTATATATATATATATATGCGCGTATCTGTGTAGGGTTGATGAGAATCCCTAATGCTGGTGGCGTTATCTAAACCGTCACGTGTATAAAGAAAAAACGCTTGGCCGTTGGATTAAGAAATGGGATTATATTCACTCCATGTTATTTTATAAATACACTATATTTTAATTACATTAATTATTAACATCTATTTATTATCACAGTTATATCTTTAACTTTTTCTGCATCACATTCTTATTTTTAGCCAATGTTTAGTATATCATTAAAAAATATGATTAAAATTTAAGTTAAAGTCAACAATTAATCTTAATCACATTCAATCAACTTTTATCAAAATCTGTCTGTATCAAGCAGGGGCTTAATATTTCATTTATCAAAAAATCTTATCATTAATCGTGATTTTCGTCCAAAGTATTGTTAATGTACTTTAAAATGTGTCAAATATTTAATAGCATTTTTGTATTATTATTTTGCATATTTGAAAACACAAATGAGTCTTTTTATTTTATTTTAAACAAAATTTTAGAGAGAAATTATAATTAGAAATAATTTATATTAAATTTAGAATAAAAATGTAGTTTGATACATAAATATAATAACGTGTAAAGATTATGCACATTTCATGTAATTAAAATGCAGAACAAATTCGACAACCTCTATAACAAATGTCATTAAGGAGATCCACTAGAGAAAGGAGAAAGACAATTTCGGATGACTTTATAGTCTTTTTTTTTTCCAAGAAAATAAAGATGGCATTGGATTTGTGGAAGAAGATCCAATCAACTTTCATCAAGTAATACAAATAAATAATTCTCAAGTGTGGATTGATGCCATGAATAAAGAGATAAAATTCATGAAATAAAATGACATTAAAGAACTCATCTCGTTGTGTGAAGATGCGAAGTTTATTGGTTGTAAAAGGATATTTAAAATAAAAAAGGATTCAAAAGGTGATCTGGAGAGATACAATGCTCGTCTTGTTGCATATGGCTTTACTCAAAAGAAAGATATTGACTTTAAAGAGACTTTCTCTCCGACTTCTACGAAAAACTCTTTTAGGATTATTGTGGTACTTATAACACACTTTGATTTTGAGCTACATCAGATAGTTTACAAATAAAGAAATCTATCTATAGGCTTAAGCAAGCTCCTAGCAATGGTATCACAAGTTTCATAAAGTAAGTATCTTGTTTGGGTTTGAGATTAATTCAGTTGGTGATTGTATATATCACAAGTTCAGTAGAAGTAAGGATATTTTACTGGTATTGTATGTTGATAACATACCTGCAATGATGTAGATTTATTGCACGAAATCAAGATATTTCTGTCTTGGGATTTTGAAGTAAAAGATCTTGATGACGCCTCTTTTATGTTAGGGATATAGATATATTGGGATCGTTCTCGAGATATTTTTGGATTATCACAAAATAAAATATCGATAAAGTTATTAAAGAAATTTGGGGTGTAGGAATGTAAATTAGGTGATACCCCTAATGGAGATATGTTTAGTACCAATCAATAGACTTAAAGAAAAGGAAATACAGAAAATTCATTGTGCTTCAGCAATGGAAGTTTAATATATGTTTAGATTTGCACACATCCGAGTATAGCATTCATTGTTGGAATGTGGGTTAATTACCCCAATAGTTACTGAACTTTACCAAAAGTTTCTACCAGGTCACTGAACTTAAAAACTATGTGGTTAGTCACTGAACTTTCTAAATTGCAACCTCATCCATTACTTAACTTTAAAAATCACCCCATTAGTCACTGAACTTTGCAAAAGGTTTTCCAGATGGTCACTGACTCAGTGACCATCTGATAAACTTTTGTAAAGTTCAATGACCATTTGGAAAACCTTTTGTAAAGTTCAGTGACAAATGTGGTGATTTTTAAAGTTCAGTGATGGATGGGGTTGCAGTTTCGAAAGTTTAGTGACTAACAATGTAGTTTTTAAAGTTGAGTGACCTTGTGGAAACTTTTGGTAAGGTTCAGTGACTATTGGGGTAATTAACCCTTGGAATATTGGGTAGATATTTAAGTAACTCTATATTTGGTATTTGGAAAGTAGCCAAGTGGGTTATTCTATATTTATAGAAAACTAAGGATTACATAATCACATATAGAAAATTAGATCAATTGGATATCATTGAACATTCCAATTCTAATAATGAAATATATATGAGTGCAAAATTTTGTCATTGACCACACATTTTGGATAGAAATTTAAAGATCATTTAAGTTATTATGTGACAATAGCAGTCTCGTGTTCCAACGGGAACATGACGATGTCAAAGTCCAAAGTCTTGTATTTCAATAGGAGCTCGATAATGTCAAACTTTATAGACAATAAATTCCTATTTACTAAGGAAAAAGTTCAAAGTGGTCATATTTTTATAGAATATATTTGGACGAACTCCATGATTGTGGATTCGCTTACTATATGACTACCATTCAGGGGTTTTTAATAAGCATACTGCTTATGTGGATGTTGCATCTTTTGATGATATGACAGTTTAGTAGAATCTTGTATTTGGTTGTTGTCTGATTAAGACACATTTTAAGCTTATAGATATTCAGGTTATTTTTAGTAATAAAGTATTTTGTTCAATTCCACTCTAATTAAATTTTTTTATTTGATCTCATTAACGAATAAGGTATGACCAATTAGAAATAGACACGTTTGAATCTCATTACATGTAAATTTTATGCTACACGTCCACACTTGATATATGTCATTTGATTGTATTGATATATGTGATCATTGATGGGTTTAGTTATGGTACTTGTAACAAAAATCACGTTCATCTTATATTGACGTAACTAATGGATGAGATTGTTCAAAAATGCTTTTGGTTATGATAACAAAAATTTTGACGTCATAAGATTATACACATTTATAAGATAAAATATGTAGCCAATTGGCAGATTGTTGGATTTTAATTTGTCATGTGAACCTACATATTTAATTAATTGTGTATAAAAGTTATTTCAAGGTTAAACTCAATTAAATTGATCTAATAAAGAATTAAAGTTATGGGATTTGGGCATCTAATTAAAGTATAGGCCTAAATATGGTAGAGACCAATTTCTTTAGAGTTGTATTTTATGATTGATCGAAATACTTATAGATATATATAGTGTCATGGTCTCCAATTCATATGTGATTCTCATTCTTTGTACCATCCCATCAACACACGGATAACAAGAGAAAATATACCGAAAAAGAAGATCCAAAACCCACAATCTAGAATCAAGATCAACAAGTTGTAATCAAGAACATTCATTTCAAGATCCGATATTAAAGAATCATTTCCAATGAATCAAGGTATGTTTCGCATTTATTTATTCTCTTGGTAATTTGACTAGAGGATTTTGGTAATAAAGTAATTAAGTTTTCATATTCTTGAGATTTGAAATTTTAATAAAATCTAACATTTTTTTATATCTCATGTATGTAAACATTTATGTAACTGCTTATGTACAAATAATATTATTCTTTAACCTCAAGACATGTTGATACATGGAAAGATAGGGAAGGTTGGGAAGGAGGAGCTTTTTAATATAAAAATTATTTCATTCTTGTTTAGGATAGTATAAATAATTGATGTTAGAGTTAACAATTATTTTAATCATATATTGTATGAGACACATAACTTTTATCAATTTTTTAACTATACATTTCATTAACTTTATTAAAATTTGCTAATATTTTCTATCAAAACATTTGTCCAGCAACTAGGCTAGGTTGTGGTACGATCGATTCGGTTCCAGATGCACGATAGTCAAAACCGAACCAAAAATCAATGGTTCTTTGATAATGAAACAATTTGTAGTATTGGAACCCAATCGGAGACATTCGGTTCCAATTTGTTTTGGTTTAGTTTGATTTTCAGAAGCAAAAATTTTAAAAAATAAAAGAATTAATTTTGGTGGAAAAAAATAAAAAATGGTTACTTAATAGGTCATCATAAAATATTGTTTTTAAAAAACTTTAAGAAATTAGAAATGGTTCTAATGGTTCCATGTCTAGATTTTAAGAACCAAAATCAATTAAAAACATACTCGGAATCGAACCAAACCAAACCAAACGAGACTGTTTGATTCGATTCTGGTTTGATTATAATGGTTCTTGTTGTCTTGGTCCACCCATACAAACAACCACTTATTATACAACATAGAATGATTTAGTGGCATCTCAAAGTTAACTACAACTTAAATTATATATTTACTGAAACGCGATTATTAAATAATATCAGTTATCTTCTATATATATAAAGTGTCTATGAAGCGGAAATTCTTGTTTTAACGGAAAATTTAACGGAATTGGTTGTTTTAACGGAATTTTTTTTTTCACCGTTAGTTTTATTGTTTCCATTAAATAGCAATTAAGCCATCGTTTGTGGC
>CAIGRF010171361.1:19436-34484 GCA_903798235.1 Fraxinus ornus
GAAACTGTCTGGAACTGCTTCATTACTTGGGCAACCGTCCATTTCTTCATAATAACTGGCTCGTTGAGGAGAAGTTACTCCAAAACCGTTGCCACTACTTTGATCTTGCAACTGCCTGTTTCTGAATCGTGGGGACGTGTTGAATCTTCACGGCCTTTGCCTTCGTAACTGCTGGATTAAGTAACACTTGGCCTTAATGCCCGCCAGCCTCTGGGCGACTTGGAAGTTTGGGCGATATTGAAGCTATCGCCCTGAGCGATGACACAGCCCTTTATTCGTTCAGTCTCTGGGCGTCGCACGGGTTTGGGCGATAACGCCTTCTTGTTTCTGGGCTTTCATTAGACTTTCATGTTGGACTTCTGTACTGGGCTTTGCTTGTTGGGCCTTTATTCTTGGGCTACATTTTTAGTGTGTCAACAGTGTCAAAACTTAGTGTTGCATTAAAAATAAATAAAAAATCTGGGAGGAAATCAATTTTAATTACGATAATAATGGAATAATGATGCATTTATTTCGAGATTATCAAATAAATTTCTCTCTTCCAAAAAGAAAAAGAAAAAAAAAAGTTAAAATACAGTGTGATCTGTTGTGCATATACATAATCTGGTGGAAAGGAATTTAGCTATAATTTGGTAATGATTAAAATCAAAATTTAAATTTAAATCAAAATCAACAATTAATTCTAATCACATATTTCATAAGATTCATAACTTTTAAATCATATATTTCGTTAACTTTTATCAAAATCTATCGACAATCTGATTTTAACCACCATGACATTTTAACCTTAATATCAAAGGTAGGGCTGGACATGGTCCGATTCGATTCAGTTCTCTTCATAACTGAACCGATCAAAATTTCTGGGTATTTAATAAATGGAACCGTCGTGTCCAAATATAATTATGGAACCGTTCGGGTTCGGTTCGATTCGGTTCCGTACCATAATTAAATTTTTTAACATTTACAACAGCGCTACATAAATATAACTAATAACATGTTCATTCGTAACTATTACAAATTAACGTAGCTCAATTTAAAAAATATAAATAACAAGATATCCAATAAGATTAATTCAATATATACAAATACCAAAAAATGGATATTAATAAATTATGCCAGAAAATTCAAACAAAAAATTAAATTTACCTAATTAATTTGCTAATTTGTTTAGAAAAAATTAAAATAATTTAATTAATTCAATATAAAAAATTAAAAAATTATTTAGATTCGGTTCTTGGCCTAGAACCGAGAACCAAATCAAACTCATCGGTTGTCGATTCNAACCGAGAATCGAACCAAACCCATGATTCTCAATTCAGATACCCGTTCGAGTATTTAATTTATGAAGAATCGCTCGATTCGAGAACTTTTGTCCGGTCCTAATCAAAGGATCCAGAGACATTAATGTTTTGAAATGACTTTTAAAATAATAATAAAAAAAAGTAAAAAACTCAGATTTTGTTTAGGGAAAAACTATTTGTACAAAAAAATTTGACAAAAAAGTTGACAAAATGGCACGTATGGTTCTTTTGTTTATCCCTTCACAGACTACAAATATAGGGTTTTTAATTTTGATAATACGATGCCACAATTACAAAAATCTGCAGAAATTAATGTACCAGTCCATTTTATTGAAGAAATCGAGAATAAACTTGTGGTAATAAATGTTTACAAATTCAACAAATCTGACCATTTCTGTTAACGTCAGCACCCCACCCCAGGATGAAATACATTGTTTGGGTCTGTTACATATGCACCCGTCACAATACCCTCTTTTCAAGTTGTAACATCTCAGAAGTTAAACTATTCAAGTCAAGTTATAACACCTCAAATGTCGAGGGACAATTACTTCACCATGATGGGTGGTTTTGTTGTGTGAGGGTGGGGTGTGGGGGAAGAAATCTTATCCAACGTTGTTACATTTACATTTTTTCATATACCACATTCTTCCACATGACAAAATATACAGTTTTAGACTCCATTTGCTACCGATTAAAATTCAATTAAAATTGAAAATATAGCCGTTATTGGTTCCCACTCGTCTAAAAAAAGTCAACGATAACGGCTAATTTTTCAATTTTAATCTCTACCAAACGAGCTCTTAATTTTAAATCCGTTCATCGCATCAGTTACAGATTTCTTTCATATATGAGCAAAATATCAACCAAGTTGTCATGCTTGAAGTACATATAACGTTATTCATCTTATATAAAGCTAATCAAGAAACTACGAAGCCCTCCACGGCCACCGTCAAGGAAGTAGGAAAACCCCATAAAAATGGTTTATGGAGGGATAATCTTTTCAATAATTTTACTTGTACATAATTCTTTTTTTGACAAAACGTCACTTGGCAACCCCCTATCCTGCCACAGGTACCCCTAATAAAGAGCCGTCAAGTGACGTTTTGTCAAAAAAGTTGTCAAGAAATTATGTACAAATAGAATGGTTCTAATCCAGTTTGCTAAGGAAAAAAAAAAAAAAAGCCCCATAAATAATGCCTTGAAACTATGAGCCAGAGTCACCCCACTCCAACTCCCATCCCTTCTCTGTCTCTCTGTAACCAGATAAGTTTAGTGTCCACCCACCACCCTTAAACCTCTCTCTCTCTCTCGGAGTCTTACGAGAGACTGAACCTTCTTTTTGTTAACTTTCTTTGCTCACTCTGTTCTTCTGTCTCTCATTTTACTCTCTGCTGTTTGTTTTCAAGAAAAGAAAACAGTGAAAAATAGACTGCATTATTGTTAACTTCTGAGTTTTTTATTTGAAAAATTGAACTTCTCCATTTCAAAATGTTGTTTCAGTTTTAGCTACATCTCTGTTTTCTCTCAGATCTATTGCCAAACTGCCCTTTAATTCACTTCATTGTGCTGTAAAAGTTCTGTTTGTTTTTGTTTGACTGGATAAAAATGAGTAAAGAAGAGTTCTTGAAGATCCAGGTAATTGTTTCTATTGCTCATTGGCATAAAATGTGTGCATTTTAGTGTGTGTGAGTGTGTGTTTGTAGGTGGGGGTGTGGGGTGGGGTGTTTTTAATGCTCTTTTGCTTTATGGGTTTTGCTTCTATGAACTCAAGATCTCTAAATCTCATTACTTTCGTTGTTTCTTTATCTTTATCTTGTTCTTTGTGTAACATGCATTTCAACTAATTCAATTCAATGTTTCTTGTGCTTTCGCTTTGATTTTGATTATAAGTGATAAAGTTGTGAACTTTACCCTTTGTTCCATTCTTTGGCTTTGCTTATGCTTGCAGACTTGTGTTCTTAAAGTAAATGTACACTGTGATGGCTGTAAGCATAAAGTGAAGAAGATCTTGCAGAAAATTGACGGTACTTCTTTATTCAATATTCCATTTTTATATTCTGAATATTTCTTTTGTAGCAATCTGCATGTCCAAAACTTGTGCTATCTGTTGGCTTGTTGTAATTGTTTATTAATATGGTAAAATTAAGCCCAAAAATGGCAAGATTAGGCTTCACACGGTCGAAAGGAGACTAGTATGATTAGGCTTACGCAGTCGAACAGACTTGCGGATGTATATTTCTGTGTATAATGTGGCTTCGTGTCGACTAATTTCCCGAATTTTTATGCAATTTTGTGTTTACGGTAGGGGTTTACACCACAAACATAGATGCAGAGCAGGGGAAGGTGACTGTATCTGGGAATGTTCATCCAGCCACACTAATCAAGAAGCTTGCAAAGAGTGGGAAACATGCAGAATTATGGGGTGCACCAAAGGCCAACAATAATCAGCTGAATACACTCGATAATCAGTTCAAGAACCTGCAAATTGGCAATGGGAAAGGTCAAAATAACAAGAACTCTAATCAAAAGGGGGGTAATCCCCAGCCGAAAGGTGGTCAAAATCCACAGGTTCAACAATTGAAAGGGTTTCAAGATCTGAAAATGCCGCCTCAGTTTACGAAGGACATGAAAATGCTGCCCCCTCAGTTTGTGGACATGAAAATGCCAGTCAATGGCAAGGACCATAACCAGAAGTCTGTCAAGTTCAACATGCCTGAGATTGATGAATGTGATGATGATGAGTTTGACGATTCGGATGATGATGAGTTTGACGATGATGATGAAATGGATG
The DNA here is from genome assembly GCA_903798235.1 of Fraxinus ornus. NCBI lineage: Eukaryota > Viridiplantae > Streptophyta > Magnoliopsida > Lamiales > Oleaceae > Fraxinus > Fraxinus ornus. Next base: position 23,529 of record CAIGRF010171361.1, read on the forward strand.
ACATTCCATTGAGTAAGATGAAAACTGCGACAGGTAATGGCCATGGGGGTGGTCAGATGCCTAAGATGATGATGAATAATATGATGAACGGGCAGCATCCTCAGTTCATGAAAGGTGGTACTAATGGAGGTAATAACGGAGGAAATGCCGGTGGAAATGGCATGATGATGATGAATAGTATGATGAATGGGCAGCATCCCCAGTTTATGAAAGGGGGTGCTAGTGGAGGAAATGCCGGTGGAAATGTCAAAAAGGGTGGTGGCGCTGGGAACATACCTATGCAAGTGAATATTCTTGGAAATAATGATGGAAAAGGTGGTGCAAATTTTGGCAAGAAAGGAGGTAATGGGAACAGTGGTAACCAGAATCAAGGTGGTGGGAAGTGTGGCAAGAATGGTGGTGCTCAACCACAAGATGGCAAAAACGGCGGTGGCAATGGTGGTCAGAACAAGAACGGCAACAATGGCAATGGTGGTGGGGGTGGTGCTAACGGGCCAAAGAAAGGTGGTGGAGTGAATGATGGGTTCCATGGTATGCCAAATATGATGGCTATGAATGCCGGTGGTAGTATTGGCCAGATGGGGAATCTGCCTGTGGGCCAAATGCCTATGGGCCAAATGCCTATGGGCCAAATGCGACCGATGGGTAATCCACCAATGGGCGGCCAAATGGGTAATTTTACAACTGTCCAAGGGCTTCCTACTAATGCTATGAATGGTGGTGGTGGTTTTCAAGGTCCCGGCATCGAGCACGGGGCTGGAAACCCATATTACCAGCAACAATTGGCGGCAATGATGATGAACCAACAACGTGCAAATGGAAATGAAAGGTTTCAACCAATGATGTATGCCCGGCCTCCACCTGCAGTCAGTTACATGCCACCTTACCCTCCTTACCCGTACCCCCGTCATCCAGGCGAACAACCAGACCAATACTCAATGTTCAGTGATGAAAACACCTCAAGCTGTTCTGTGATGTGAGTTTGACAACATCAACGTTAACATGAATTCGCTTAATTCTCTGTCAACCGCTAGCAGTCGTAGAAGAGCTTATGCATCAATTATAGTTCATGATATCACCTCACTAGTTTCGATTCCATAATACACATGGATTTGGTTTTACTTTGATTTTACAGTTTCCCTTTTGAATCCAAGTCTAGATTAATGTTTGATCATATATAGGGAGGTTTGTTTTGCTGATGAAATGTTTATATGTTGAAAACATAAATAAAATCAAAGAGAATGGGGAGTTTTTAACAAGAACAAATACCATCTCTATATGCTTTTTCTCTCCCAATTCTTGTTTCTTCATTATTTTGCCTTAGATTCAATTTATTTTGTACTTAAAAGTTTAATGATCATGTAAAAATCTCAGAATTGGAGTAAAAAATAAGAATATGTACAAGAAAATCTTTTGTTCTAAAGAAAATATCCATGTAGTACCTTTGACATTATTGTATGTGTCCCCCTTTATTGAGTATGTTTCTACATGCAGTGTGATTGAAATTATGGAGCTTCATATGGTAGGGTATGGTTGAAATTTCTTCAAATGGATGAAGAAGTTTTGGGTCCACTATGATGAAGTATTATCCTCTCGCAAAAAGTATGGTAAATAAAATTTTTTTAGCCCACCTCAATTTGAAATTTTAGCCCCCAACTCTGCTCTTGTAGGTCCCGCTTCTGAACCTATACGTTAAGGTTACTTCTTGTCACTAGTAATTAAGTGTTGCATGATTGAGAATGGTTTATAAATGATTTAAATTATAAACATATGGAGATTGAATGAGTGTCCAATACTTGTGACTTGTGAGTCCTTCGAGATGAATGAATTAAGGTCATATTTGATTGCAACGAATTTTATGGAAAAATGTCACATTCGAGGAAAACGAATTTCATTTTGACCGTTTAATTGCAACGTAAAAATGAAAATCGAATTTCAAGGTATAACCACTTTAAGATGTATTTTCTTTGTTTTCATGGAAAATAAATTCTCATGGTTTGGTGGATTTTTAATTTTCAACTAACATGAAATTAGAATTCATTTCCATATTTATCTATCAAACGGAACCTAAAAGCGATTTGATTGTTTATAGATAATTTATAAACGTGAGCCAAACGTAGGCTTAAGTTGAGCTATTAGAGTATAGATAATTCCGAGTTTGATCTTTGAGTAAGAAAGTAACTTGTCGACGAGACGAGTGAATGGCTTTCTTTTATTCATTTTCTATAATAAAAGCATGAACTCCCTTGTCTGTTAAAATGGCATCAAAAGAGAGTAGTAGTTGCAGTAATTAAGTGTGAGTGAGCCACTCCTTTCGCCGTCCGATATTGTCACATGGTGATGATCATTGCTGTGATGTGGGGGTAGGTAGTACGTATTATTTGGGGTCCATGACATCAGTCTAATCACAGAGTGAAGTGTGTGGGTCCTTTTGTACTTGTACCCAAAAGTACTACACTGTTTCTGCTTGAGCATTTACAGTTTTTCAATGAGTTGTACCTCTTTGTTGTTTCACAAGTACCCACATACACCACTACCCGTTCCTCTTCAAACCCTTCTATTCAATTTGAATGTTGGGCTAAGTTTATATGTCAGGTCCGTTTGATCGACAAAGATGAAAATACTTTTTAATTTTATATTAGTTGGAAAATAAAAATTCAAATATTCCATATGAGCGCATTTTCCATGAAATTAACAAAAATAAAGGTTAAAAGTGTTTGTCATTGGAATTCGAACTTCATTGTCATTTTCGTATCAATTATCAAATAGTCAAAGTAGAAATTGAATTTCTCAGATGTGACATTTTTCATTGAATTTAAATCAATCAAACGGACCCTTAGTTAAATTTGTTTTTAAGTTGATTATTAACTTTTTTATGTTAAATCGTCAACTATTGAGAAATTTTATTTTAGGTAATGAGAGAATTTGGGTGACAACTAGTTTAATAATGGAATCAGGATCTTCCAACGAACCTTGGGGGTGCGAGAAGATTTTGAGAGGGCAAAATATGCTTATATTACGTATTTATTTAAAAAAGAAATCAAAATTTCTACAAAGGTTTTCAAAAAAATTTAAAATGTTTTGCCACCCCCACGGCCCCATCCAGAATAGTTTCATAAAGTTGGCTATGTGAAGGAAAGATTTCAATGGTTTAGATTGTTGAGGATTATTTGTGCAATTATAAGAAATTAATTATCAAATTAACTTATAAAGAGAGAAGAGATTAGCCCATGTTTGACCCCCATTTTTCTAAAAACTCATTTTTTTCAAAATTCATTTTCATCCACACATTTTTCCATAAAATAATTTTGCACATAAATCTTAAACTTTTCATTATTTTCTAACTACAATCTTCAAAAAAAAAATTCCAACACGCATTTCTCTAAAAATTGAGGCTCAAATGTTGGTAGGAGATTTTCCTCGATGTAGGGAGTTCATGAGTTCCCCGAGTGTAAGAACTAGAGATGTAAAGCTCTAGGCAGTAGAGTAGAATAAGAATACAGAAGCAGGAAAACGATGGGTGAAAGAGATGAAAAATAAATTACCCAAAATCTGTTGTTTATCCATTAATGAACTGTGCAATACATACAACAAGGAATACAACTGCCTAACAATCTGCTCTAATAATCTTAAGACACGTGTAAATGTAAATAAAAATGAAATGCGAGTGAAATGTAATTAAAATACAAATAGAAGGAGCTGCAGTCATTTTGCCTGTGTCTTCTAACATCCCCTCCGGCGCAAGGTGGAGAGTAGAGATTAACTACTCCCATCTTGGAGAGATGAGAATATAACAAATGAGAGGGTAAGACTTTAGTAAAAATGTCAGCTAGCTGATTATTAGAAGACACATGAGAAGTAGAAATGATCCCAGCTTGAATCTGATCTCGAATAAGGTGACATCAAGTTCTACATGTTTGGTTCGTTCATGAAACACTGAGTTGGCAGCAATGTGAAGTGCAGCTTGGTTATCACAATATAGAAGAGCAGCATGAGGATGGGAAATACTAAGATCTTGGAGCAAATACCGTAGCCATAATAATTCAGAACAAGTAGTAGCCACAGACCTGTATTTTGCTTCAGCGGAAGATCGGGAAACCACATTTTGTTTCTTGGACTTCCAAGAGATCAATGAATCACCCAGAAAAATGCAATAACCTGTGGTTGATCTGCGAGAATTGGGGCAAGAAGCCCAATCAGAGTCACAAAATGCACGGAGCTGAAAGGAGAATGATGAAGAGAGCAAAATTCCTTGAGCAGGAGCTGCATTGATATATCTTAGAACCTTGTAAGAAGCTGCTAAATGAGTAGAAGAAGGTTTATCCATGAATTGACTTAAAAACTGCACATCAAAAGAGAGGTCAAGCCGAGAGATGGTCAAGTACAAGAGTCGGCCAATCAATCTCCTGTAGGTGCATGGTTCTGTAAGGGGGAACCCTTCTGTTTTACTTAGTTTAAAATTCTGATCAAGAGGGAGTTTAAGAGGGGTACAACCAAGCATTCCAAAATCTGCCAAAATGTCTAATGCATATTTTCTTTGAGAAATATGAATGCCTTTGGAAGATCTAGCAATCTCCAAACCAAGAAAATATCTAAGGCAGCCAAGGTCTTTAATTTTGAACTTATGATGAAGAAAGGTTCTAATGGAATCAATTGAGGCCTGAGAATCACTTGCAAGTAAAATATCATCCACATAAACTAATAGGGCAATGAAAAAAGGACTATCTTGCTTTGTGAATAAACTATAATCAACTTTTGATTGGATAAAGCCATATTCAAGAAGAGATGAGGTAAGCTTGAAATTCCATTGTCTTGAGGCTTGTTTAAGGCCATAAGGCTCTTAAGCAATTTACAAACTTGATGTGGCTGTTCTTTAGTGTATTCGGGTGGTTTCTTCACGTAAATCACCATTAAGAAATGCATTGTTTACATCAAAATTATATAAATCCCATCCCTTGATGGCAACAATAGCAAGAAGACCTCTTACAGTAACTAATTTAGCACCAGGAGAGAAAGTCTCGTGGAAGTCTATGCCTTCTTGTTGTATGTATCCTTTCGCAACTAATCTAGCTTTAAGTCTCTCAACAGATCCATCAGACTTAAGTTTAACTTTGTAAACATACTTACAGTCAATGGCCTCTTTTCCAAGTGGTAATTCAGTGAGTGTCCAGGTTTGGTTATTTTCCAATGCTTCAATCTCAGCTTCCATAGCCTTACACCTACCGGGATTCTTCAAGGCTTGTTTGTAAGAATGGGGCTCAGTATGGGCATAAAGGAAAGTAGAAAAAGCTAAGAAATGTGGATTAAATTTATGATAAGATAAGCAATTTTGTAAGGAAAAAGACTTACCACTCTTAGCAGGTGCATACCGGGAAAGTGAATGTGCAGGATGATCAAGCATGATTTGTGAACAGTGATAATCTTTGAGAAATTCTGGTGCTATTCGAACCCTTGTAGACCTTCTAAGAGCAGGTATGGAATGAGTTATAGGGGTAGGAAGCATGGAAGAATTAGTAGGAAGTGATGGGAATGGGGTGGAAGGATAGGATGATGTAGAATGAACATGTGGTGGAGGAAAAAAGGATTAGTGGCCGTGGGAGGAAGGTCAGAATTGAATGAATAAAAATTGGGATGAAAAATAGGTAGATGTAAATCTGAAGTGGGAGAAGTGGAGAAATGTGATAATGTTTGGAGGAAAGGAAAAATAGATTCATGAAAAATAACATCTCTTGAAATGAAAGTGGTATGTGTGGATAGGTTTAGTAATTTGTATCATTTGGTGCCAAAAGGGTAGCCTAAAAAGATACACTTACGGCCTCTAGGATCAAATTTTTGTCTAGCATGAAAAAGGGTGACTGCAAAGCATAAAAAGCCAAAAACCTTCATGTGAGCATATTGTGGTTTCTTATTAAAAAGGATTTCAAAAGGAGTTTTATTTTGTAAAATGGGGGTGGGAAGTCAATTTATGATGTAGGTGGTTGTTAAAATACAATCATTCCAGTATTTGAGGGGCAAATTGGAATGGAATCGTAATGCTCTAGCCACATTAAGTAAATGTTGGTGTTTCCTTTCAACAATGTCATTTTGTTGAGGGGTTTGCACACAACTTGTACGATGAATGATGCCTTTTTCATTAAAGAAATTGGTCATATGAAATTCAACACCACTGTCACTTCGTAAAATTTTAATTTTGAGTTCAAATTGTGTTTCCACCAAATTATAAAAGGAAATAATGCAGGTCCTAGTATCAGCTTTGGATTTAAGCAAGTAAACCCAAGTGGATCGGGAGAAATCATCCACTATGGTTAAGAAATAACGTGATCCATTATATGCAATGGTAGGGTGAGGTCCCCATAAGCCACAGTGGATTAATTCAAAAATTCAAGATGAAGTATAAGCACTATGGGGAAAGAGGAGTTTATGAAACTTGGCTAAAGGACAAACAGTACAATAAGTTTCATTAATAGCAGGAAGATGCTTGCTTACAATAGGATCGAAAATCATTTGTAACCTAGAAAATGATAAATGGCCTAGATGAAAATGCCATAAGTCAGTTTGGGTAACATTGTTCGTAATGGAAGTGTGTGCAGTGAAAGGTGTGTGGGCTGAAAGAGACTGAACAAGAGCTGTAGGGGAGATATCCGAACAAATGAGACGATATAAACCATGCTTGAGTTCACCCTTCCCAATCGTTTTCCAAGAAAGCAGGTCCTGTATGAAGCAGTAATCAGAGAAAAACATCAGGTAACAGGTTAGGCTATGAGTCAATTTTGTTGAAGAAATTAAATTGAAAGAGAATGATGGCACACATAGAACATCTTTCAAAGTGATGGCAGCAGTTAATTGAACATTACCAATATGTGTCACATGGGCTAAACTTCCATTTGGAAGCTTAACAGAGTAGGCGACAGTGGAAGTAATGTTGGTAAAAAATGAAGGGCTGCAGACCATGTGGTCCGTGGCACCCGTGTCTAATATCCAACTCGAGGAACCATGAGGACAAATGTTGTGTGCAGAAAAGGAAGAGTATATACCAGATATTTTGGAGGCAGGGACAGATGAACAAGAAAGAGGAGTTGAAGAATCCTTGGGTTGTAGCAAGGACATCAGCTGCTGGTGTTGATGCTTGGTCAACCCAACCCTGTCATCACCAGAATTATCCATAGCAAGATGTGAAGCCTGATTGGCAAGTATTGCAGATTGTGGCTGCTGCTTAGTATGTAACCTGTGGTTGGGTGGGTAACCATTTAATTTGTAACACTTGTCAGCAAAATGGCCAGTGAGGTTACAGTGGGAACAAACAGGATCAATAGCATTGCCAAGTTTAAAATAGGTTTCGATCGAGCAGCCAGAGATTTTGCAGTGATTGCAGTATGGCCGATCCTTCTTGGGGTTCTGGTTTTGTTTGGGCAGGTATTTAGTTGGGGGAAAGGAGTGTTTAACAGAAAGAGCCATGGTTTCAGTAGATTGTATAATTGGATTCATCTGAGAATGACGTTCTTGTTGTTGAATGAGGGAAAAGACTTTGGTTACGGGTGGAAGAGGATCCATCAACATAATTTGGTCTCTAATGGGAGAATATGATTCATTAAGTTCCATAAAAAACTGAAGAACACAATCTCATTGATATCGATCCATAAGAATTTTCAAAGTACCACAGGTGCACGTAGGAAATGGATCGTAAATTGAAAGTTCATCCCAAAGTGATTTCAATTTACCGTAATAAATACTAACAGAATCACGATCTTGAAGAAGGCTGGACAAATCCCTCTTCAGTTGAAAAATTTGTAGCCGTTTTGCTGGGAAAATCGATCACACAGGTCTTGTTAAATATCCTAAACATCATCGACAAAAGTCACAGAAGATTTTAGGGAAGAGCTAATGGAATTCTGGATCCAGGAAACAACCATATCGTTGCACCTTTCCTATAATTCAAACAATGGGTCTGTGGGAGAAGTGGGTTTCAACATGGCACTTGAAATGAAGCCAATTTTGTTTTTAGCTCGAAGCGCACATCGTATAGCTCTTGACCATGTGGTGTAATTGTCGGTGGCTAAAAGCTCGGAATCGAAAGTAACGGCCAGACTATCACCATGGTCTAGGCGAAAAGGATTGATTGAATCGTTGAGATTGAGGTATGTGGAGTTCAGTGGGGTTTTAGATGCGTTGTTTTCCATCTTGTTTGCTTCTCAATCTGTCTCTGATACCATGTAAGAACTAGAGATGTAAAGCCTGTGCAGCAAAATAAGAATACAGAAGCAGGAAAACGATGGGTGAAAGAGATGAAAAATAAATTCCCCGATGTCTTACAACTTGACTTGGGCATCGAACCGAAAAAGAGAAAATGTCAATGGTCAAAAGATTCAATCGAGATCGAATTTGGGTTAAACCGGAGGTAACAAATAAATATTTATAAACATTTTAATTTTATTTTGACAACAATGTATAATTAATTTTTCACACCTCCAATTCAAAATAAATACAAATATGTCAAATATATATTTTTTTAAAATAAAACTTATAAATGTTTTATTTGTATGATCACTTAAAAACTCATTCAAATTTTACTAACTAATGTGTAAGATTAAAAATAAATAATATTTCAACAATCTTTAGAAATTGAGTAATTTAATCTTGTAGTCATACACCATGTGCCAGTAAATGATACTGCATAAATGTGTTTTACTGGAATTTGTCAATCCCACATTGAAAGTGTATTGAATATGTGTGTTTTATTGAAATTTGTCAATTCCACATTGGAAGTATATTATTATTGGACTGAAGAAATGGATATAAAAGAGTTCCATATGGTGGGAAAACGAGTAAATGGGCTGAAACATGGAGAATCACGAGTGAAGCTATTAGACAGTCCCTAGCGAAGGACTTGCTAGAAAATGGGAAAAGACTACTTCTTGTACTGTGGTCAACACCAGCGAAGACTAATTAGAGAATGCTATCGCGCGTCTGCCTGTTGTGCGGTAAGGCACCACCCTCTTGTGCCAGCAAACAAGGTAAATAAAGATCGTATCAAAAAGCAAGGGGTTCACGGGGCTCGATCGAGAGTGGCTACGTGAGGTCATTTTGCAAAAATCTGCGTTCAAATCAATTTGAACTCCTTTTTTGTTTAACCGAGTTTCAGAGCACGAGGGAATAACTATTGCACATCATTTGGACAGGTCGATGCTATATGAGCAAGTGTTCTTCAAAATGGCGGCATAAAGGGCATGTAGGTGGTGAATCGACTTGTACAGTTGTCATAAAAAATTTAAAGAAGTATGTCGCCTTTAGGATGATAAAAGCATTACGTCGAAGAAGTAGTACTTTCTTCTTTCGAACTGATCCTTTTAATCCTCCTCATTAACCAATCTCCTAGGTAACCTTTTTATACAATATAATATAATATTTTTTATTTAAAAAAATAACTTTTGAGAACCAACCCAATTGTTAAAACTTTCACCGATTCTTGATTACCGATTTAATTGGCTGGTTTTCCGGTTAATTAATCGATTTTTAATTAATGCTTAACCTATTATAACAAGACCAAATTTTTGAAAGATTTTTTATTTTTTCGGTTGAACTGGTTGGTTCGGTCCAATCCAACCTGATCCGATTTTAATAACATTGGTCTACATATCAGCCGTCTTTAATAGGATACTCAATTAGCTCAATTTTATTGTTAGTATATTTTGTCATTTTCAAGACGGGGATCTTAATTTGTTCNGCAAGCTCGTTCTGATCTTGGACGCAGTACTTTGGAATCCTGAAGCACCTCCACGATCGCTACCGCGCGTCCGCCTGCGTTGCGGTAAGGCACCACCCTCTTGTGCCAGCAAACAAGGTAAATAAAGATCGTATCAAAAAGCAAGGGGTTCACGGGGCTCGATCGAGAGTGGCTACGTGAGGTCATTTTGCAAAAATCTGCGTTCAAATCAATTTGAACTCCTTTTTTGTTTAACCGAGTTTCAGAGCACGAGGGAATAACTATTGCACATCATTTGGACAGGTCGATGCTATATGAGCAAGTGTTCTTCAAAATGGCGGCATAAAGGGCATGTAGGTGGTGAATCGACTTGTACAGTTGTCATAAAAAATTTAAAGAAGTATGTCGCCTTTAGGATGATAAAAGCATTACGTCGAAGAAGTAGTACTTTCTTCTTTCGAACTGATCCTTTTAATCCTCCTCATTAACCAATCTCCTAGGTAACCTTTTTATACAATATAATATAATATTTTTTATTTAAAAAAAAATAACTTTTGAGAACAAACCCAATTGTTAAAACTTTCACCGATTCTTGATTACCGATTTAATTGGCTGGTTTTCCGGTTAATTAATCGATTTTTAATTAATGCTTAACCTATTATAACAAGACCAAATTTTTGAAAGATTTTTTATTTTTTCGGTTGAACTGGTTGGTTCGGTCCAATCCAACCTGATCCGATTTTAATAACATTGGTCTACATATCAGCCGTCTTTAATAGGATACTCAATTAGCTCAATTTTATTGTTAGTATATTTTGTCATTTTCAAGACGGGGATCTTAATTTGTTCATTGACCTATTTGTTACAATAATATAATTTCTTTTTTTTTTCTCTACATCTTTCGAAATGTTTCTTTTGAAACAACATAAAAAAAAAATTACTCTATATTTTTACGATTCCAACGCACCTTTTCTCCTCGAATCAGAGAAATGAAGAGGGGAATCCCATTAAATTCTTCATTATAATTTATAATTTTAAAGTTGGAATTTCCAATTTGATGATTTTTGTCAAGTCAACTCGAATTCAGACAATAAGTGGCCGCAGGTGGTCGAACAAAATAACTTTTTAGAAAAGTTTGGATTAAAAAAGCCTTTAGCATTGCAAGTTGACCTTCGAGATGGTAGATTGGTAGAAATGTACCACCTTGGCTCCATGTGAATATGAATGACATGTAGGGTGTGTTTGATTCATAGGGT
>CAIGRF010171440.1:2750-18651 GCA_903798235.1 Fraxinus ornus
AATTAATTACAATTCCCAATAAAACATTTTCTAAGAAAATCAATTCCCTGTAAAACATTTTCTTTCCACATATTTTCTACCCTTGTAATCAAACGGACCATTAGTGATATTCACTATAAGGTCAAAGACGCCCCCAGGGCAAATCTCCCAGTGGCAAAGGGGAGGGCGGTTAGGGCTCAGCGCGGTAGTGTGCAGAGTTCGATTCCCCGCAAGGTGGAATTGACTTTGTTGCAAGCGGGAGTTACCATAGGGTTAATAGCCCGGCCCATCCATAAGCTCTCTACCATGGCTCCTGGGAGGTACATCGTGCGATTTACCTCCTCCACGCTGGTCCAGGACAGGGTCGGTGGGGGCCCTCAAGGTTGGGGTTCAACCTTTTAATAATGGTACAAAAGAAATGGAGTAATCTGTGGAAATGAAAATCTCATGGCGATGCTGGAAATGGAAATGATAGGTAGCGGTGCTGTGGCCGATTCAGTGGGAAAGAGGGTAGGGTAGGGTGGGGTGACAACACTTTTTATTTTTATTTATTTTCTTAATTTTCAGGATTTTTTAATTTTTTTTTTTTTCCTGATTTTATGGTTTTTTGATTAATTTATTTAATATGATAATTATCAAGTTACTATTTTGCCCTTTTAAATTTAGTCAAAATTCACTTTTCTTGATCAACTAACAGTTTCCATCCATTTAAATCTCCGGTGCATATTTTTGAAAGGTTTGGAACTGTTGCGGCACAAAATAAATGTTGAGTAAAGTCTGCAAAAAATGAAAATGTTAGAAACCGCTGTTACAATCTTCCCTTTAAATTATTTATTTTATGTTGTTAAATTATTATGGTAATAAAAGTTAAAGATATGATATGGCTTATTAGCACAAAACGTCCCTATGTTTGACAGTGAGTGTGCAAAACGTCCCAACATTTCTTTTTTTGCATTTTCGCCCCTATTTCAACGTTTCAGTGTGGAAAACGTCATTTTCACTGTTTTTTCAGTGTAAAATAACCAATATATCCTCAATTTTAAATAAAACAAAAAAATAAAAATAAAAATAAAAAATAAATTGTAATTATACTCCCAAACTTTTTAAAAAATGCAAGTGAGTCCAAAAGTTTTACTAAAAGGTTTAAGCATAAAACGTCCCTACGTTTGACACTTAATGACGGAAAACGTCCTTACGTTGCAAACATGTTTGTACTTGCTTAATAGCTTAATAGCATAAAACGTCCCTATGTTTGACATATTGTGTAAAACGTCCTTACGTTTCATTTCTTTTTGCATTTTCGTCCTTATTTCAACGTTTCATTGCGGAAAACGTCATTTTCACTATTTTTCAATGTAAAATGACCAATATACACTCATATTTAAATAAAACAAAAAATAAAAATAAAAATAAAAATGAATTACAATTATGCTCCCAAACTTTTTAAAAAGTGCAAATGAGTTCAAAAACCTTATTAAAAACATTCAAATCATCAGTATTTTCATCATCCCTCAGTTTTATCCTCCCTTTACCACCTAAACCACCAGACCCCACCACCATTCAAACCATCTCACATCCCTCTACAATGTTGGGGCTGATAGTTGTGGCCAGCATTAATAGTTTGAATGGTGGTTTAGGTGGTGGAGGGAGGATAAGGCTGAGGGGAAAAAAAGACTGATGATTTGAATGTTTTAATAAGATTTTTGAACTCATTTGCACTTTTTAAAAAGTTTGGGANACTATTTTCAATGTAAAATGACTAATATACCCTCATATTTAAATAAAACAAAAATAAATTACAATTGTGCTCCCAAACTTTTTAAAAAGTGCAAATGAGTTCAAAAATCTTATTAAAACATTCAAATCATCAGTATTTTCCTCCTCCCTCAGTCTTATCCTCTATCCACCACCTAAACCACCAAATCCCACCATTCAAACCGTTAATGCTGGCCACAACCATCAACCCCAGCATTGTAGAGGAAGGTGAGATGTTTTGAATAGTGGTGGGGTCTGGTGGTTTAGGTGGTGAAGGGAGGATAAGGCTGAGAGAGGAGGAGAAGACTGATGGTTTGAATGTTTTAATAAGGTTTTTGAACTCATTTGCACTTTTTAAAAAGTTTGAGAGCATAATTGTAATTTATTTTTAATTTTATTTTCCTTTTTTGTTTTACTTAAATATGATGGTATATTGATCATTTTACATTTAAAAATAGTGAAAATAATGTTTTTCGCAATGAAAAAATAAGAACGAAAATGTAAAAAGAAATGAAACGTAAGGACGTTTTACGCAATAAGCGTTAAACGTAGAGACGTTTTGTGCTATTAAGAAAGTACGAACATGTTTGAGACGTAAGCACGTTTTCCGCATTAAGTGTCAAATATATGGGACGTTTTGTGCTTAAACCTTTTAATAAGGCTTTTAGACTCACTTGCACTTTTTAAAAAGTTTGGGAATATAATTAGAATTTATTTTTTTATTTTTCTTTTCATTTTTTTTGTTTTATTTAAATTTGAGGGTATATTGATAATTTTACACTGAAAAACAATGAAAATAACGTTTTCCAATGTTGAAATAGGGTCGAAAATGTAAAAAAAAATAAAACGTTGAAACGTTGCACCCTCACTGTCAAACGTATGAACGTTTTGTGCTAATAAACCGATATGATATGTATGTCATGACCATCTAGTACCAAAAATATGAAATTTATTAAACTAATTTCTAAAGATATGATGATATGATATTTTTGACATTTTAAACTTTTAATTAATTCGGGATTGCACATTTATTCTCATATATTCACAATTTCTCTACCCCTCACAAGTTCGAACGGGTTGTGGTTGGCAAGTGATAAGGTGCAATCATCGTGCATGGATTCATTTGACTAAATAAATTAAATTCGATATAACGTGACTAGATATTTTATTTTCATCAGTTTTATTATTATGTTGATCGTGTTATTTAGGGTTTGGAACATATTTTATTTGGTTATGTTTTTCCACAATCAAATTTAAGCTAAAGTAGCTGAAACAGAGAAGTTTCTTATTTTAAAACGAATGGATGCCAGCCAAGTTGTTACGTCTCTATCAGACTTACTCTTAACCAAAAGAAATAAGCAACATAATTATCAAAATCAAGCAACATAAATAGACAATGCAAAGTTAGTGCTATATAATTATCTTCTAGAAATCTAATTTGCTGTTGATACCATTTCTACACAACTGAAGTACGCTTTCCACAAATGATGATGTTATCGAGGCATCCCCTAACTCTGGCTAATTTGAGGGGTTTTGCACTGGGGAATCATACTCCTATATGTGCCTGTGAAACATAAATATTAAGGCCCTGTTTGAGCCACATTTTTCTTTCCTAAAAATGAAAAATATAATCGTTATCCATCACATCAAACCATCAATTTTGAATTTATGTCTTGTGTGGGACCCAATAACGACTATATTCGTTCTCATTCTAAAAAAATGTGGCTCAAACAAAGCCCAAGTCTAACAAAAGCTACAGATAACAAAACCAATTCAAATAATTATTTTTTTTATAAAAATATCCTGACCATTAAAACTCAGGACGCTGATACATAATGTCCAACTACAGCAAAACAGTTTGTAACAAGGAAATTGGGGAGGCTTGCAAGCAGTCTACATGTTTGTTTTAGGAAACATATACAGTAATCAAACTTTTGCAATCACCCATACATAACAACACACTTTACATGCCATGCTGAAGACATAAATTATGTGCCGAGAATCATAAGCTTCATTGCTATGCAATTACTAAGCAATGATGACAAAAATCAAAGTGAATAAATCAGTATAGTTACCCAGCTTTCAGGCACATTAAATTCTGTATTCTGTGAAACCCACGGGTGTCTAAGAGATGCATATTGACCTTTCATTATATAATACCTGCTTCAAAGCTCCAACATCATTTATTCCATCACAACACATCATTGTTACCCTCCCCACCAATTTAAAAGTGGTCACTATGAGTTCCTTTTGCTCAGGAGACATCCTTGCAAATACCTGAGAGATGTTATGAAGTTTTGAGAGAATGAGAACCGATAGAGTGCTGAGTATGACACAAATGGTAAACTATAAACAGTTGATTTAAAAAAAAATCAAAAATATTTCAACAAGAAAACATTGTTTGGATGTTAACTAAAATTTATCTATAACAAAAATTATCATAATATAAACATTTCTAAAACGATTTAAGAAAAACTGTGAAATGATTGGAGAGAGATTAGCAACCTTTACGTGCGGAATAACTTTAAGAATACCAAAAGTTTTCTGCAACATTTCAATGCAGTCGCCTCCAATACAAAAATCATAAGCCTCCGATAGAGCTTCAACTGCATTCTCCCTGTTAACAAAATTAATACTTGGAAAAGCTCAAAGAATTTCCAAGAAACCCTCCCACAACCCAAATCAAAGCCACCACGCAATGGGTTGTTAGAAATAGGATTCACGAGTGTACACATGATTGATTTTGATGCTTGAACGTTGACGAAGCTTGCACAGGATGCATTAGGGTTTATTTGGGAAACTGTTGAGAAGGTCCACGACAGTGTTAAGTACAAGAAGACTTATGTTTCTTTTATTTTCTTTTCAAGAATTATTTTATGGATGTTTTCTATTTTATTAGACGAATGAACTTTAAGATATCTTTTAATAATACGACGTACCGTTACAATTATATTCTTTTCCTAATCTAGATGTGTACTTAGTGCCTTAGTGGTGGTTCAAGAAGAATAAAGATGGAAGTCCTCAAGAAGCTTATTGCTTATGAGCTCTTCCCATCACCTCCCATTCATTTTTACTTACTTTTAAGCTGTTAGCTGAAACATGTTCTACATCGTAATGTACAGGTCTTACCAAAGCTTTTAACGTTGTTCTGGGAGAAATAATTTATTTATTTTTCCCATCACGTCATTTGAAAAAAAAAAATTAAATATAAGAATATAAATATTAGAACTTAGAAAACTTGACTTTGGAGAGTTGCACACAAGTTATTCTACCGTCTATTTATCTTCTTTCATACACATTAATAGTTAAATACAATTTGGGAAAAGCCTCGTTGCAAAAAGAAAAATCAGCAACATCAGAGGACTTCACAGTTTCGAGTCAATTAAAAGGAGGAAGCAATCAAGCAAACTTCTCCAGGGTAGAAATATTGACACGATCCGCCCCGAATCACTCTAATGGACCCGACATGTGTCGTGCGCCGATGGTAGATACCAGCTAAGTGCCGAACCCACCACCAAGACGACTATGAACTATTTAAACGGTGACACCCTTTTATAAAAATTTTGATAACGTTTCCCCAGTAATATGAACTAAAACCATCTGAAACAACAATCAACACTCTCAAACCCTGACGAGGAAGAAAGTCCTGCGAAGGAGGAAGAAGGTTTTCACGAAGAAGGAACGAACGCGGAGGGGGAAGAAGGCCCTACCGAGGAAGTGGGGAGTAGAAATGAGGAAGCTCCTACTTGTCCAATCTGTTTTTTCAATTTCGAACACCCATGTTCTTGCGAAATCTGTAGAAATCAGTTTTGTGGTATAACCAAACTCTAATATATCTAATTAATTCTTGATATTGATTTTAATTATTCATTTTTTTAATATTTAATTGCAGCAAACTGTATACTGAATTGATCTTGAATGTACAAAATTATCCATCTGTAATTTTTCGTGTTATTCAAGATTATAATACCAGATTTCGAAATTCTGCACCAATTGCTGTTGAACAATTGTTTTTGCATGGGGGTTTTCATCGATACTTTTGATTGCATCTTCATATGTTGTACTGTAGGTTTTCCTTGTCGCACTCATGTACTTCATTGTGAATAATCTAACGAGAGACAACTGGATACATGAAAAAGTCTCTTGAATGTGATCCTAATGACAACTATAATACTAATCGTCTACTTCATATTCCTTCATTAAGTGTCAAAGGAGAAATCAACGGGAAGAAAAAATACAGATTAGAAAGGGGAAGGGGAAAAAGAAACCAGCAAAGTCAAAGGAAGAAGAAGAAAGAAGCTCCAACGATTTTATCTGAATTTTAACTCAAAACAATGTCGAATAGATTAAGTGAAATGGTGTCGTTTTGGGCCTCAATAACTGAAATGGTTAGAAACGTTTTCTTTTTTTTGAATTTTAAATCAAAACTGTGTTTGTGTGTGTTTTAGAAATTCGATTGTGTAAGCGTTAGAATTTCAATGTAATACTTGATAGATTTTTTTTTATTCCCAATCGTGTTAATTTGCTGCAAGATTAACTAGTTTTACTAATTGATGTAAGAGAAATGCGGAGGAAAAAAAAGATCGTGATAAAGAGACGAAAGCTGAGGGGGACGAAGGCCCTGACGAGGAAGAAGGTCCCGCGGAGGAGGAAGAAGGTCCTCATGAAGAAACAATGAAAGCGAACGGGAAAGAAAGCCCTACCGAGGAAGTGGGGAATGTGGATGAGAAAGGTCCTACTGGATCAATCTGTTTATTCAATTTCGAACACCCGTGTTCTTGCGAAATCTGTAGAAATCAGTTTTGTGGTAACCCAACTGTAATATTGATTATTCATTTTTTAAATATTTAATTGTAGCAAACTGTATACTGAATTGTTGGATTCTGGGCACTCGTGATTATAAATACATGCCAACGATTTGTCCAATGAGCAAGACACTTAATGATGGAATATGAAATAGACGATTAGTATTATAATTGTCCTTAAGGCCACATTCAAGAGACATTCCCACGTAATCTGATTGTCTCTCGTTAGATGATTCACAATGACGTACATGAGTGCAAGAATGAAAACCTACAGTACAGCATAGGAAGATGGAGTCAAAAATAAACGATGAAAACCCTCGAGAAAAAACAATTGTTCAGTAGCAATTGGTGCAGAATTTAGAAATCTGGAATTATAATCCTGAATGACATGAAAAATTACAGATGGATATTTTTGTACATTCAAGATCAATAATGTAATTCTTGCCCTGCACATTGCACAAATCATTGGCGTGGATTGTAATCACGAGTGCCCATAATCCAACAATTCAGTATACAGTTTGCTGCAATTAAATATTAAAAAAATGAATAATTAAAATCAATATCAAAAATTAATTAGATATATTAGAGTTGGGTTATACCACAAAACTGATTTCTACAGATTCCGCAAAAACACGTGTTCGAAATTGAATAAACAGATTGGACAAGTAGGACCTTCTTCATCTCCATTCCCCACTTCCTCGGCAGGCCTCCTTCCCCCTCCGCGTTCGTCCCTTCTTCGTGAAAACATTCTTCCTCCTCCGCAGGACTTTCTTCGTCGTCAGGGTTTTCTTCCCCATTCGTGTTCATCGTTTGTTCATAGGACCTTCTTCCTCCTCAGGGCCTTCGTCCCCTCGGCTTTCATCTCTTCATCACGATCTTCTTCTTCCTCCGCATTTCTCTCATATCAATCATTAAAACTAGTCAATCTTGCAGCAGATTAACATCATTGGGAAGAAAAAAAATCTATCAAGTATTACAATGAAATTCTAATTCTCACACGATCAAATTTCAAAAACACACAGAGTTTTGAGTTAAAATTCAAAACGAAGAAAACATTTCTAACTATTTCAATTATTGAGGCCCAAAACAACACCGTTTCACTTAATTCATACGACACGATTTTGTGTTAAAATTAAGATAAAACCGTTGGAGCTTCTTTCTTTTTCTTCTCTTCATCTGACTTTGTTGGTTTCTTCCCCTTTCTAATCTGTGTTTTTTTTTCCCGTTGATTTCCCCATTGACACTTAATGAAGGAATATGAAGTAGACGATTAGTATTATAATTGTCCTTAAGGTCATAGTCAAGAGACTTTCGCATGTAATCCGATTGTCTCTCGTTAGATTATTCACAATGACGTATATGAGTGCAACAAGGAAAACCCACAGTACTACATAGGAAGATGCAGTCAAAAGTAAATGATGAAAACCTCGATGCAAAAAAAATTGTTCAGCAACAATTGGTGCAGAATTACGAAATCTGGATTATAATCTTGAATGACATGAAAAAATACAGATGGATAATTTTGTACATTCAAGATCAATTCAGTAATTCTTGCCCAGCACATTTGACGAATCATTGGCATTGATTGATAATCGCGAGTGCCCAGAATCCAACAATTTAGTATACAATTTGCTGCTATTAAATATTAAAAAATTGAATAATTAAAATCAATATCAAGAATTAATTAGATATATTAGAGTTTGATTATACCACAAAACTGATTTCTATAGATTCCGCAAGAACACGGGCGTTCGAAATTGAATAAACAGATTGGGCAAGTAGGACCTTCATCTCCATTCCTCACTTTCTTCCCCCTCCGCGTTCGTTCCTTCGTGAAAACCTTCCTCCTCCGCAGGACTTTCTTCCTCGTCAAGGTTTTCTTCCCCATTCGTGTTCATCGTTTCTTCATGAGGACCTTCTTCCTCGTCAGGACCTTCCTCCTCGTCAGCTTTCATCTCTTCATCGCGGTCTTCTTCATCCACATTTCTCTCACATCATAGCAAAACTAGTCAATCTTGCACCAGATTAACACCATTGGGAAGAAAAAAAATCTATCAAGTATTACATTGAAATTCTAATGCTCACGCAATCAAATTTCTAAACACACACAAACACAGTTTTGAGTTAAAATTCAAAACAAAGAAAACATTTCTAACTATTTCAATTATTGAGGCTCAAAAACAACACTGTTTCACTTAATCCATACGACGCAATTTTTCGTTAAAATTCAAATAAAACCGTTGGAGCTTCTTTTTCTTCTTCTGACTTTGCTGGTTTCTTCTTCTTTCTAATCTGTCTTTTTTCTTCCCGTTGATTTTCCCATTGACACTTAATGAAGGAATATGAAGTAGACAATTAGTATTATAATTGTCCTTAGGGTCACATTCAAGAGACTTTCGCGTGTAATCCGGTTGTCTCTCGTTAGATAATTCACAATAACGTACATGAGTGCAACAAGGAAAACCCACAATACAGCATAGGAAGATGCAGTCAAAAGTAAACAATGAAAATCCCCATGCAAAAACAATTGTTCAGCAGTAACTGGTTAAGAATTTCGAAATCTGGAATTATAATCTTGAATAACAAGAAAAATTACAAATCGATAATTTTGTACATTCAAGATCAATTCAGTAATTCTTGTCCTGCACATTGGACAAATCATTGGCATGGATTGATAATCACGAGTGCCAAGAATCCAACAATTCAGTATACAGTTTGCTACTATTATAAATATCAAAAAAATGAATAATTAAAATCAATATCAAGAATTAATTAGATATATTAAGAGTCGGGTTATACTACAAAATTGATTTCTACAGATTCGGCAAGAACACGGGTGTTCGAAATTAAACAAACAGATTGGGCAAGTATGTCATTCCTCATCTCCATTCTCCACTTTCTCGGCAGGGCCTTCTTCCCCTCCACGTTCGTCCCTTCTTCGTGAAAACCTTCTTCCTTCTCCACTAGATTTTCTTCCTCGTAAAGATTTTCTTCCCCATTCGCGTTCATCGTTTCTTCATGAGGCCCTTCTTCCTTCTCCGCGGGACCTTCTTCCTCGTCGGGGCCATCGTCCCCCTCAGCTCTCATCTCTTCATCGCGGTATTTTTCTTCCTCCGCATTTCTCTCACATCAATCAGTAAAACTAGTCAATCTTGCAACAGATTAACACCATTGGGAAGAAAAAAAATCCATCAAATATTACATTGAAATTCTAACGCTCACACAATCAAATTTCTAAGACACACAAACACGGTTTTGAGTTAAAATTCAAGAGAGAACATTTCTAACTATTTCAATTATTGAGGCCCAAAACGACACATTTTCACTTAATTCATACGACACGGTTTTACGTTAAAATTCAGATAAAACCGTTGGAGCTTCTGGGCACTGTATACTGAATTGTTGGATTCTGGGCACTCGTGATTATCAATCAATGCCAATGATTTGTCCAATGTGCAGGACAAAGAATTACTGAATTGATCTTGAATGTACAAAATTATCCATCTGTAATTTTCCATGTTATTCAAGATTATAATTCCAGATTTCAAAATTCTGCACCAATTGCTGCTGAACAATTGTTTTTGCATGGTGATTTTCATCGTTTACTTTTAACTGCATCTTCCTATGCTGTACTGTGGGTTTTCTTTGTTGCACTCATGCATGTCATTGTGAATCATCTAACGAGAGAACCGGATTACATGGAAAAGTCTCTTGAATGTGACCCTAAGGACAATTATAACACTAATCGTCTACTTCATATTCCATCATCTAGTGTCAATGGGGAAATCAACGGGAAGTAAAAAAGACAGATTAGAAAGGGAAAGAAGAAACTAGCAAAGTCAGAGGAAGAAGAAAAAGAAAGAAGCTTCAACGATTTTATCTGAATTTTAACTCAAAACTGTGTTGTATGGATCAAGTGAAACGGTGTTGTTTTGGGCCTCAATAATTGAAATAGTTAGAAACGTTTTCTTTGTTTCGAATTTTAACTCGAAATTGTGTTCGTATTTAGAATTTTGATTGTGTGAGCATTAGAATTTCAATGTAATACTTGATGAATTTTTTTTCTTCCCAATGGTGTTAAACTGCTGCAAGATTGACTAGTTTTACTGATTGATGTGAGAGAAATGCGGAGGAAGAAGACCTCGATGAAGAGGTGAAAACTGAGGGGATGAAGGCCCTGACGAGGAAGAGGGTCCTCATGAAGAAACGATGAACGCGAATGGGGAAGAAAACCTTGACGAGGAAGAAAGTCCTGCGGAGGAGGAAGAAAGTTTTCATGAAGAAGGGACGAACGCGATAGGAGAAGGACCTGCTGAGAAACTGGGGAATGGAGATGAGAAAAGTCCTACTTGTCCAATCTGTTTATTCAATTTCGAACACTCGTTTTCTTGCAGAATCTGTAGAAATCAGTTTTGCGGTATAACCCAAATCTAATATATCTAATTAATTCTTGATGTTGATTTTAATTATTCATTTTTTTAATATTTATTTAATTGCAGCAAACTGCATACTGAATTGTTTTATTCTGGACACTCGTGATTATATCAATCCATGCCAATGATTTGTCCAATGTGCAGGACAAGAATTCCTAAATTGATCTTGAATGTATAAAATTATCCAAATGTAATTTTTCATGTTATTCAGTTATGGGAATTTTGTATTTCATTACCCCTTATCTCTTCCCTAGAGATTACAAGAAGGTGGTTGACCACTATTTCTTTGTTCTCGTTGAGGATTTCTCCGCATTGAACCGGTTCCCATGGGGCAAGTTACTATTTGATATTACTTTTAAGTTCATTAATGGATGGATTGAGTAAGAGGACATCACACTACAGGCTACGAGGTATGTTGGTAGCCTTTCAAGTATGGATCTACGAGATATTTCCTAGTTTAAATTAGATGGAATTGTTGTAACACTGATAACGAGGATGTATCCCCGAATCAAAAACTAGACTACACAAGAGCAACCATCTGCTATCAAGTTGGAGGGAATCGACTGCTTCACCAACCCTTAGTGTTATGACTACCACTCCCATTAAATTTTCAGTTCTAAGGTCTACCATCTACAAATAGACTTTCAGAATGGTTACCACTTCTCTCAATTCTCAACTCAAATTCTTTACTTTCCAAGGAGTTAATGACAATATCAAGCGTCGGTGTCTCTACCATGTTTAATGGCAGTCTTAACATCTCTGTATGCCTCAGGAATTGCATTCAGGATTACAACCTTGTACTCCTCAGACACTCTATCCCTAGTAGAGTTAAATGATAACATTGACACTTTTTAACAAATTTTTTTTTGATAAGTAACATTTACACTTTTTAACAAATTAGTACAAGATATAACTAATACTAGGGATCAATTAGTCTTGGTGTATATAAAAGATTGACAAAATGTCACATGGTATTAGTTATATCTTGTACTAACTTGTTAAAAGTGTCAAGGTTATCATCTAAGTCTAGAATCTAGAATCTGTTTTAAAACTGAAGAATCTCTCCAGTAGGAACAACTAATTATTTGGTAAAGATTTCACCAAATATAACTCTAGTTTACTTGCCTTTCTTAATAATTGGCACACAAGTATAACGGAAGTATACAGTTTTTTGTGCTTCAGTCATAGTTTCAAGAAAGTCACTAATTATTGCTTTTGAAACTTTTTGTTGTACAAGAATACCTTTCATTATTTACTGCCATATGGGAAAGTCACCTTTCCCATTAAAAACACCCCGCTCAAAAGTAGTGCCAGTCATTTTTATAAGAAAAGGAACTGGTATTCTTGAAGTTTTTTGAAAAAAAAAAAAAACTTATCAATTAATCATGAAACACAAATTTGGTCAGTAAATAATGAGTCAGTTAAAAATAAATTATCCACAAGCACCTAATACATGTTATAAATGCAAGAAACAGGATAGTAACAATATATCACAACAGATTAGAGAACAATTCTCAAAATATCACCAACTAATTACAGTATGTCCAAGTTTACCAGGATTCCATGAGAATCAAGTTCTCAGGTCAAGGTTCAACTTGGAACACACAACATAACAGATATTACAGGGTAATTATGGTCATGGATGAACAGAATTATACAAATGCATGCAAATACAGTCATAGAGTAGTATTTACAAAAGAGCCATGCTTTAAGTATAGGTAAATTTTTCACTCGTGACCTACAAGCAAGACACATGGTGGGCCCCAAGCAAAAAAAAAAAATTAACCCAGGTGAGGCCCGCTACAGTGAGGGGCCGGTGAGAAGAAAATGCCCTGTTTGCTTTACAGAATAGGGCACAAGAAATCATGAATGATATCAAAACAGTTGTCATAAAATTGAACAAAGGGTTAAGTTTAGCAAACCAGAGTGATGGTCTAGAGAATTGACCACTAGAACAGAATTAGTCCTCTAATCGAACTTAAAATACCCAACCAATAACCACCAGCAGTATGGAATTGGTCCAAGAATGCCAGAAGATAGTTCACAGTCTATCAAGATTTAGGGACCTTACCCAAAATAAAAAAACAGTACGAGCAATATTATGACAAAATCTACGCACAGAAGGTAGGCTGTACAAAATATGTAGATCTAGGGTTTTTTTCTTTTCTCAAAATTCCAATGGAAGATTATAACAACTATTCGCTTTCAAAATCTTTGAAAAGAATTTAGGGTTTTTTTTAAAAAAAAAAAGATTTCAGACCTAGAAAAGAAGTAAGAACCTGTAATGGTTGGGTCGTTTCCAACCAAAACCAGCAAAATATAGACCCCAATTTAATACCAATTCAACACAAAATAATACAATTCAGCTGGGGATAAATAACCCAAGCTGTAAAACTTGATTGATTGAACAGAATTACAATGAAACTACAAAATATAAACAACAAAGAAACTGTAATTCAGTGAAATGTGAATAAAGGAAGGAGGGACATATTTAGAGAAGAAAAAACACAGAATTTCAGAGAAGACGAAGAACACGAGTGGAAGAGGAGGAAGAAGAGAGGCAGATTACCAGAGAAGAAACACAGAAGGGGAAACAAGGGAAGAAAACTGGAGAAAGAGGAGAAATCTATGAGGAAGAAGAGGCAGTCGACCACGATTCAATTCATCATCTCTCTTTTAACTTTCAATACAACTCTATATACAATAAAACAACAACAAGAAGACAGAAGTTGAAACGAAAGAGAGAAGACGAACAGAGCACTAAGAGAGAAAATCCTAACCTCTCACAAGTCTCACGTTTAGAATGAGGACTAGTCAGACGCACGTGCAATGCACGTGTTACTAGCGTAGTTGGCTACTTAATAACGTGGTTGTAAAAGCTTAATGAAACAAACATCAATGAAGCACCGGAAGACAAATTTCATCATCTATGTACAAGTGAAATAGTATTGTAGTTAACACATTATTATTATTATTTTTTTTATCAAAAGATATCATGTTTATGATGCGTACAAACAGAGATGGCACATAATAAAGAAATGTGGAAACAGAAAGAAATTGAAACATTAGGTTGTAAGACAGAATTTTCGATATTATGAAGAAGCGTTGTAGTCAAAAGTATGATTCAACGATGGCAAAGCATATATCTTGGAATCTTTACAACAAAGCCGTTATATATAATTTAAAGAGCATGCTGATCCATGCTCACTTAAGATCAATAGGCTTAGAAGCCTCCAAAGTCCACGAGTCACAGATTTCCTAATTGACCTGGTGTACTTAAAACTCTACACAACAACGCTCACGTGTCAGTAGCAGTTTAAATACATTTAACATGTTACATATAATTAAATCCAACTATTAACATGGCATTTGAAACAATTGTTTCAACTTCACACATCAAAAGCAATGAAACCGTCTGCTTGTGTGAATGAAGTATACCTTTTCAGGTTGATCGAGCACTAATGATCCTTTGTACTCAACCCATCCATCACCATCTTTGGCTTGATGATATTGACAACAATCCTACATATGAAATGTCATCAGTCAGTATGCATAGACCACACAAGCTAAGGACACTTTTACCGCCTCCTAGAAAGAAGTCTAACCTGACACCATCTTGCTTTGGCCTTTTTGGTGCAGACCCAGACATGTGAATTGCCACACTTTCTGCATTGTATGCACCTTGACTCCTCAGAACAAAAGTCAGTAACATCCTGCTCAAAATGGAGTTACAGAAATCAATGTTCTAAGTGAGATTATATATTTGAATACACTAAGCAAAGTTGATCTAATACATTCTGTGTACCTTCAGCAAACAAGCAGATTGTAAAGGTTGATTCATGAAAATATAGATTGCCATTTTAAAAAATACTATTTTAGAGAAGAAAATTATAAACTCTCTTGTTCAATTTAAGTTGCACATTATAGAAGCTCAGTAGAAAAGCACACACTTCAACTAAGAGGGAAAATGAAAAGAATTCAATATTTAGCCAATAGGAAAAATGCAAGACAACAAAACGAAAGTATCAAAACAATATTTTGATGTGTTTGGCAATCTGAGAAGCTATATTTATAGGTTTTGACGTCCATATGTAAAAAACAAATTTATTATGTATCTTTATAGAACACACATGCATACATTTATTAAAAACTTTGTTCAAAACTTTGTCTGGAGTTGACGTGAACCTACAATGCCAAAAACCTATCTTTTGAGCAATTTCGGACAAAATAGCCCACACACGTTTGCCGATATTTCGCAATAGTAAGACGAACACTATAACGAAGAAAGCATTAAAACTACTTAAACTATCACTCCAGTTAAGAAGGGCTGCTCAGAATCTCCTTCCTGCATTGAAGAGGAGAAACTTCAGTACTAAAAAAATCAGTAATAGGATAGGCTAGTATGCTAAACAAGATATTGAATATATAATTGACCTTGAAAAAATTTACCAGTCTTCTGGTCATACTCGCACTCTCTTCTTTCTAGATACTACAACACAAAGGTTTAAAGAAACACCAGCTTCAAAACAATGCATAATTGGAAATACCTGCTAAAAGCCTAAAGGTGATTTGGTTATCAAAAAAATGCCCCAGAAATACCTCCATTGCCTCCTTTTCCTTTTCGGCCTCTCCTTGCCTATTAGTCGAGCACAATCTTCAGGCGAATCAACTTGACATGGTGCCTAAGATTTTTTTGGCAGAATTTAACAGTTAATAAATTTAAAAGAAGGGGGAAGAACTTCTAGAAATAACTTCACCAGGAAAAATATTGTAGCTAATGCAAGTCTACAATTTAATGTAATACAAAGTGATATATTATGTAACTATTTAGACACAATCACAGAATTCAGTGCTAAGGAAAAGAACAACACATTGGTTGGAAGGTTGCTGTTCACCAGAGTTCGAAAAAATCTCAGAATTGCAAATATT
>CAIGRF010171564.1:8708-21508 GCA_903798235.1 Fraxinus ornus
CTTACAGATTGATGTGAATCGTCTCTTTCAGTAGCCAAAATCTAAATTCAACGAATATCTGATCGCAAAAGAAAGGAAACAGAAATTCCAGTTGGATCCGCGAAAGCTGTGTTTGTGATTAAGCCTTGTCCCATGATACTTTACTCTGATACCATATTAAACAATCTAAAGAAAAATAAAGGAAAAGAGGGGCTAGGGTTTTATTAATTGTGCATAATGAAATTGAGTACAAAAAGATGATTTAACCTAAATATAAAGAGACTATATATAAGCTAAACAAAGGAAACTAAAAAGGACTATTCTACCATTAATAAACAATAAAATAAAATAACCATATATTTCTTAACACATAGAACGTTTTGTTTTTATTGTTTATGCATCCTCAACTTTCTTTAATCTAAGTTGTAATTAGTTCTAACTTAAGTACAAACTACAAAGACTCGACCAAGATAACCCTACAACACATCAGCATGCTAGGGGAGTACGATGATAATTAAGTAGTAAATTTCTGAAATATCTTGTAATAATTGAGTTCACTTCAAATGCAAAAAGGCAATCCAATCTTGATGGAGAATGCATTCTTACAGGAGATTACATTCTTCATGAGCTAGATTAGAATCTCAAATACGCACTTCTTTCATGTGTAAGAAAGTAGATATTTTTTTTATGTTGAAATAATTACTAGTCCTTAACCTAGGATGCTTACCATCCTCCGTAGACTTTCTACATTATATTGAACATCAGACAAATGCAAATACTAAAGATTGATCCGCGGATAAAAGAAGAAGCTCACTCCGAATTTGTACAAGAAGGGATGTTGGTGCATAAGTTGAAGTTGCAACTGAAATATTTAAGATGGAAAAGAAATGTTAATAGTAATGCATATAGTAGGTGATGAAAAACATCATTGGGCATCAGATGCCAACATTGAAAGCAAAAGACAGTTTTTACATTTTTGGCTTATCCAATGGATTCATGAATTGAAGATCCAACTCAAATGAAGTTCATGCACACTCAGTTCGCAAAATCCTCCTTGTAAAAATAAATGTTCAAACCAATATAAATGGATTATAGCCGAATTAACTTCCACATTCAATCTGTTGGGAAAATGTGAATTAATAAGCACAAATAGAGTAGAACTTCTCTTTTGTGTTTCGCATTTTTCTTTTTATTATTTTCTTGAAACAGTGGGTGCATTTGACATGTGGGAATCAAACATAAGATTAATATGAATTTGTCACCTAGGTGAAAGCTGTCGTTGATACCAGACTTTGTAGCAAAAAAGTGGCCAAGCCATCTGAAGTTTTTGTGCTAGGTCAGCGACACTGAAGTACATGGTTAAAAATTAGTTTGATCACTTAAATCGCTACATACGTACTCATGGATATCCAAAAATCTGAATCATCACTGATAACTATAGTAGTCAAAGTAGTAAACCTAAGTGTACACACATTATACATTCTTCCCAAACTTTATATTATTTTCGGGTTAAGTTCTGACGCATCTACCGACTAAAGTAGAAAGTTTTGATGTTGTTTCGCATAAACTATGATAAGTGTGAATTTCACTTTTATCTTGTACTAAATTGTTGGAATCTACAATCCCACATTGAAGCCTTGGAATTGAAGGCTCAAGAAGCTAAGGAAAGAAACCGTATGAAAGCTAGAAGAACTGAAGCTGAATTAATTTTTTTTGTTAGTTTTGTTAGTTAACACACGTGTCTCCATTGTCTTGGTTGTATATATTTTAGTTTGTTAGTTTGTTAGAAATATTCTTTTCTTTTGTAGATGCATTGCAAATTATGGAATTGAAATTCTATCAAAACTATCTTCCTATTTTCTCTTCTTCTCTATATTTTCACTTTGCTCTGAATTCCGGATTGAGGAATTTTACATGGTATCAGAGATCTATAACATTTCTATTGCCTGATCTGTATCAAACATATGGCAAATCCTTATGATGATTCTTCAAGCCCCTACAACCTTCATCCTAGTGATAATCCCGGTGCTCTACTGGTTTCTGAAATCCTCACTGGTGAAAGTTATGTAGCTTGGAGTCGGTCAATTAGAATCACAAAATTGGCTTCATCGATGGGAGCTTAACACAACTTGGTCCTGATGATAATCTCCTTTAAGTTGCTTGGCTACGAGAAAACAATCTTATATTATCATGGCTTATGAACTCCATTACAAAGGAAATTCGTGGCAGCGTTTTTTATTTTACCAATGCCTCTGACATTTGGGATGAACTTGAAGTTCGATATCTTTGCAATGATAGCCCTCATGTATTCACCTTGGAGAAGTCTTTAAGTTCAATTTGCTAAGGATCGAGATCTATCACTGAGTACTTTAGTGACTTTAAAACTCTTTGGGATGAATATACTATCTACCGTCCTTTTCCTACATATCACTTTGGAGTTTTAGATAGATGTGACTATGATATTCAGAAGAACCTTGCTGATCGCCAACAAGCAGACTATGTGATGAAATTTTTGATTGGATTATACGATTCTTACTTAGCCTTACGAAGTCAAATGCTACCGTCTTCTCCACCACCATCTATGAGCAAGGTAATCTCCTTGTTGTTGCAAGAAGAAAGCCAGCGTTCCTTGACCAATTCCGTTGGAATACCTTTTGACTCCCATGCCATGGCTGCTGCACAACACTCCAGGCCCTCCAATGGTTTCAAATTCAACAAATTCAAAGGAAATTATGATGTTGTCTGTTCTCATTCTGGTTATCATGGAAATCTTGCTGACAAATGTTTCCAAGTCATAGGCTATCCGCCAGGATGGAGAGCTCCAAGAGGGAAAAGATCTCTTCCAACACAATTTGGAAGTACTTTTAATCTACAAACACCTAATGCTCATATTGCTTCTTCTGTGGCACAAAATTCAGCGGTCCCAAATATGGTTTTCACTCAAGAGCAATTTCAAAATTTACTTACACTTGAAAATAGCCTATCTATATCTCCCATCAGTCCTGATGCTGCAGTGAAAGCTATCTCTACTTCAGTTGCTTCTGCATCAGGTAACCATTTTACCCATTTATGTAATTCTATTTCTTCTTTCATTAATCACTCACCTTGGATCATTGACACTGGAGCAACATATCACATGGTATGTTCTCCTCACCTTTTCACTTCAATTCATCTACTTATCAAACCTTCTCTAGTTCATTTATCAAATGGTCAGCATGTCCCTATTAAGTTTACTGGAATGGCGATTCTTTCCCCTAATTTGACCTTGCATAATGCTCTTTATGTTCCTTCCTTCAATATCAACCTTATTTCTGCTTCTAGATTGGCTGAAGATCATTCCGTTGGGTTTTTTTTCTTTTAATCTAAATGTATTTTACAGGACCTCAGCAGTTGGAAGATGATTGGGCTAGTTGAAGTTCAATCTGGTCTGTACCACTTGCAAAATCTTTCTGCTGATGAAAAGAGAGCAATGCTTGATTCCAACATCTCACTTCCTGCACATTGAGTCAACAGCACGAGCACTAGCAGTCCTAATTTATGGCACTTTCGTTTATGACACATTTCCCCTGCTAAATTAAAAGTTATTAGTACTCTTGATCCCAATGTAAAACCAACTCACAACCATATATGTAAGATTTGTCCCTTAGCTAGACAAAAGAAGTTACCTTTTTCCTGCATCACAAAATTGTTCGAATAAAGCTTTTCAATTGATTCATTGTGACATATGGGACCCCTTTTCTACCATCTCATACTCTGGTTACAATTTTTTCCTAACAATTGTGGATGACTATACACGTTTCACTTGGATTTATCTCATGAAAGCAAAATCAGATACTCGGCTATTACTCAAAACTTTTATTACTTATGTTCATACTCAATTCAACACAAAAATTCAATCCCTCAGAATAGATAATGGCCAAGAATTTAATATACCAGCCCTTTATCAAGATCATGGTATAATTCATCAGTTGTCATGTGTAGAAGCCTCTCAGCCAAACGACAGAGTTGAAAGAAAGCACCAGAACTTATTAAATATAGCTAGAGCCCTACTTTTCCAATCAAAATTGCCTCTATCGTACTGGAGTGATTGTGTGTTAACTGACACACATCTCATTAATCGTACTCCCTCATCCATATTAAATAATCATACACCATATGATCTCATTTTCCAAAAACTCCTGCGTATAATTACCTCAAAGTATTTGGTTACTTATGCTTTGCCAGTACCATTAAAAATAATCAAAACAGATTTCAACCAAGAGCCTCAAAATGTATCTTCCTCAGTTACCCTCCTAACATGAAATGATACAAGGTTCTTGATCTCTCAACTCTCAAAACATTCATCTCCAGAAATGTTATCTCCCATGAATCTATTTTTCCCTCTATTCCAAACTCTACTCACACACCTTTTGTCTTTCCAAATTTTTCCTAGATCTTTGATTCCTCTCCTTCTCCTAATCCTACCTCATCTTCTCCTCTTCATGTTACTATCACTGCCACTCTACACCCTCGAAGATCTGAGATAATCAGGCATCTACCTACACACTTGCAGGATTTTTATTTTGGTAACATGACTCAGACACCTTCAGCATCTCAAACATCCTTCAACTTCTTGAATTCAGGTACGCCTTATCCTATTGCACCTTATCTTTCCACTTCTATGATGTCAATAAAATATAGAGCGATTGTTGCTGCTGTTTCATCCATTCTTGAACCTAAAACTTTCAAACAAGCAATTATATACCCTCAATGGAAAGCTGCTATGGAAAATGAAATTAATGCTCTTGAATTGAATCATACTTAGGACCTTGCTGTCCTACATCCACATAAGACTGCAATAGGATGCAAATGGGTTTACCATGTGAAATTTAAAGCTGATGGTACAGTTGAAAGATACAAAGCTCGGTTAGTCACAAAGGGTCACACTCAACAAGAAGGTCTTGACTTTTTCGATACATTTTTCCCTGTTGCCAAGATGACTACCGTACGCACTCTACTTTACGTTGCTGCAATCAAACGTTGGCATTTACATCAACTTGATGTAAACAATGCATTTCTCTATGGAGATTTGCATGAAGAAGTGTACATGCAGCTGCCACTAGGATACTCCTCACCTTCTGATCCTAGAGTTTGCAAACTCAAAAAGAGCCTATATGGTTTAAAACAGCTTCAAGACAGTGGTTCTCAAAATTATCATCTTCTTTGATTCAGTTTGGTTTTATTCAAGGCAAATTTGATCCCTCTTTGTTCATCAAACGGACTTCAAAAATTTTATGGCCTTATTAATTTATGTTGATGATGTTATTGTTGTTGCATCTGACAACCTCACTGATATAGACATTGTGAAGAAGTTTTTGCATAATACTTTCACCATAAAAGACTTGGGTGAACTGAAATATTTCTTGGGCATTGAGGTGGCTCGATCAGCAAAGGGCATTACTCTATGTCAACGCAAATATGCTTTGCATATTTTGCAAGACAGTAGCTTTTCTGGTTGTAAACCAGCAGCTTTCCCCATGGAATCTACACTAAAGCTGAGTGGAAATGATTCATCACCTCCTTATCCAATCCTGCATCTTATAGAAGACTTGTTGGTCGCCTTTTATACCTTACAACAACTAGGCCTGACCTAGCTTATTCAGTACAGGCATTAAGTCAATTCATGGCTAATCCCAGCACCTCACATCTTAGAGCTGTGAGAGGGTTCTGAGATATATTAAAGCAACACCAGGTCAAGGCATTTTCCTACCTGCAGTTTCTTCTGTCCACCTGAAAGCTTACTCAGATAGTGACTGGGGAGGATGCCTTGACACTCGAAGAAGTGTTATCGATTTTGCAATTTTCCATGAGGATTCTCTTATATCTTGGAAATCGAAGAAGCAATCAACTGTCAGTCATTCTTCTGCTGAACCTGAACACAGAACTCTGGCTTCAACCACTTGTGATCTTCAATGGTTGATCTACCTATTAACTGATTTGCATCTTTCTCATCCTCAAGCAGCTCTCCTCTATACTGGCAGCAAAATCGCCTCTGATATTGCATCCAACCCTGCCCATCATGAAAGAACGAAGCACATTCAACTAGATTGTCATCTAGTTCGGGAAAAATTACAAGAGGGTCTCATCAAAATCATCTACATTCCTTCCAAGCATCAGTTGGCTGATATACTAACTAAACCACTTGGTTCTCTCAACTTTCATCATCTCATTCGCAAGATGGG
The DNA here is from genome assembly GCA_903798235.1 of Fraxinus ornus. Lineage (NCBI taxonomy): Eukaryota > Viridiplantae > Streptophyta > Magnoliopsida > Lamiales > Oleaceae > Fraxinus > Fraxinus ornus. Next base: position 14,909 of record CAIGRF010171564.1, read on the forward strand.
ATTGATAAATATCCATTCCCCTCTTGAGAAGGGGGGGGGGGGAGTGTTGTAATCTACAATCCCACATTGAAGCCTTGGAATTGAAGGCTCAAGAAGGTAAGGAAAGAAACTGTATGAAAGCTAGAAGAACTGAAGCTGAATTAACTTTTTTGTTAGTTTTGTTAGTTAACACACGTTTCTCCACTGTATTGGTTGTATATATTTTAGTTTGTTAAAAAGATTCTTTTCTTTGTTCTATTTATATCACGGTAGATGCATCGCGAATTATGGAATTGAAATTCTATCAAAAATATCTTCCTATTTTCTCCTCTTCTCTATATTTTCACTTTGCTCTCTGAATTTCGGATTGAGGAATTTTACATAAATTATCAAGCTTTTGATAGTTTTTTACTCGAGTTTTTATTTTTTTGTGTTTTGCTTTCATGTTTTTAGGACGTGTTCGGATCTGAACAACGTTGGTGACAGAGCATGGAAAAAAGGACTTAAAAGGCGATAAAATAATGAGTTGAAATCAAGGGATGAAAAAATTATAGCAAGAAACATGATGCCGGAAGAAATCAAGGGTGAAACAAAGGTCAAAATCAACCTCAATAGCTCGCCCAGGTAAGCATTCCAGCAACCTGGAATTTTGTCCAGCGGTAGCTCACCCAGGCAGGCTTCAAAAGGCAACTCTGCTAGCGAGCATATTAGTAACAGAATTTTTATTTTGTGGTGGGACAAATTTTGGAGGAGAAAATCGATATTTTGTAGATTTTTTTTAGGGCTTGAAAAATAGAAGTCTTTATAGAAGGAGATCGGAGAGGAGGCGATTTTGGTGAGAAAGCTCGAGAAGAAAAACAAGTTCTAAACAAGGGTTTGAAGTAATTAAAGAAGTTAGTGGACATTCCTGTAGTGCAAACCGCTTATTAAAGTATGAAGAATAGAAAGGTAATTGCCAACAAGCCTTCCAGCTATTCAGCGGCGTGAACACGGACTATGATTTTCGAAACGAAGTTGGTATCACAAGAATCTGGAAGAAAAGTAAATGAAAGGATCTTTTGGAATTGACAGCTAAAGTTTCCTTTTCTGGTTTTCCTTATGCCTCTTATACAACTTTGCTGCTCATACAGGAATGATTAGAATATTGTTTTGTACATGCTTTATGGGAACGGCCAAATATACAAGTTCCTCCATCATTTTATGTTTCATCTTAATTGTACTTGCATAGTTCTTAATCTACGAGCATCTCTTATATGGTATTAAAGCAAGGATGTCTCAAGATGATTCTTCCAACACAAGTGCAAATCAAAATCAATCATCAAACACAAACCCAAATCAACATCAAGCTACAAATACAAATGCTATTAACCTATCACAGCCAAATAGTCCATTTTACATCGAAAGTAATGATGGCTTCCGGACAATTGCTGGATTTCAACAACTACTACTCCTAGGCAAGATCAATATTCGAATGAAAAATAAGCTGGGTTTTGTTGATGGAAATATATGTGAACCACTAAATATAGATAGTCCACTGCTGGAACACTGGCCCCATTGCAATGACATTGTCATCACTTGCAGTCGCAGAACACGATGTCAGCTGACATAAAATAGAACACTTTTACAAGTATCTTAAGACTCAGATTTTACAGATTAAGCCCTTTCCCTGATTTAATGAAGTATATATACGCAATCATCCAACAAGAAAAGAAAGAAGGCAGGTTCCTATTATGCTCTTACCAATGAGATCATGACACTTGCATCACATGGAAAAAGATATGGGAAGGCAAAATAGAGTCTCTTAGAAGAAATATTACTGCACGACACTCTAATGAGAGGTATTTCAAAGCAAACCCAATAGGCAAACATGTATGCACTGTCAAATGCTTGTGCAGACAAAACAGAAAAATGCTTCTAAGATACATGGATACCCTCGAGACCAAAATGGAGAGAATAGAGGCAACGGAAGCTTTTCTAATCAAACCAGTGCCCTTCTATCATCGGAGCATGTAAGTGACAATAGCCAAGTGTTTTTTACTTATGAGCAATATGCTCAGTTTATGGGTTTACTCAAACAGAGCAACATGCTCAGGTGATGGCTTTACTCAAACTTTAGTATGCTCGTGCCAACACTCCTTTGGTTAATCAACTTCAAACCATCATCCCATCCTTTTCGAATCAGGCTGAAATGCCCAAAATCTCTGGTCCCTCTATATGTCTCTATTATAGTATCAAACCTAATGTTCTTTCTGATGGGCCTTGGATTGTGGATACTGGAGCGATAAATCACATGATCTCTTCGACCACATTGTTCATGTAAGTAAAATATATGCTATATTTTTACTCATCTTTTATTTATTAACTTGTTTACATTAGAATGATTTTTAATGTCCAAACATATTCCAAAAACATGTGCAATACTGAAGTCCATAGACAGGTAATTCAATCGGTCAGAACTGACTGGGTGCTATATGTTTTTAAAATTCTGGCTAAGATTTCTTTAAGGTTTCTAAAACCTAAATAAGGTGTAACTCTTACTATCTTAAAAGCAACATATTCAAAGAAACATATTCAGAATTATTTACTTATCATCTTGGACAATCAACATAAGTCAAGTAATTAAAAGAGGAAATATTATATTAGAAAATCTTTCTTAATTCAACTATGGACCATATCAACCATATCTTATGTGATTCTTATCGTGCATAACGTTATTATATTATTTCAGGTAAAAGATGTTCAAGCCTTGTGGAAATCTTTATATAAGTGAAGAGGGACATTAAAGACCGAATATGCTTCGGGAGAAAATTTTAATACACTCGGCGAACCTGCACCTTGATGTTGAGAAGCATTCTGACCTATTTTAATGAGATCTAACCGACGGAAGATTCAGCTCAGCATCTCAAAACAAAACCAGTGTTCTCTAGTCATACTCGGAGAGAACACACCCTGTCGTGAGTGATATATAATTCTGTTTTAACGATCAGACCACTTAGCGTAAGTTAAGATTGATGAATCTTAATCCAAGTGATGGTTGCGATCGAATATAATAGTGAAGTGGTGGTAAAGTCAAGACCGGAGGGTTTGATTCCACTTCTCCAACATGTCAAAAGGAATAAGAAAACGAATGAGTTGTTCTTTATTTGCATTTGATTGTTTTAGTTAATTTTGCAAAATTATTAAACCGAGACTATTGTATTTTTGCATTTTGATTAATGGATTAGTCTGTGATCTTCCTTACTTAATCCTGTAATAGATTATTATTTGCAAAACATAAATGTGTTGAGTCGCTCTAGTCAGAATTGTACGTAAAACTATCCATTGGAAGTTCTGACTGATAACATATAATTGAGACAAATTGTTTAATTAACTACTTTAGGTATTAATAGTTCAAAAGCACCAAAGTAGAAATTTCTCACTAAGTGGCGCTCCCAAATGGAGATGTTGTCACTGTCACTCATATTGGAACTATCAAAGTAATGGAAATATTGATCTTGGAAGACTTTGTGTGTTCCATCTTTTTCCTTCAACTTTATATCTGCTAGGAAACCAAAATGTTGTATGAATTTCTTCCCTTAGTCATGTTTTATATAGGACCTTTCAATTTGGAAGACGATTGGAATGGGTAAGGTGAGGTAAAGTCTATATCATATTCTCCAAAAGAATGTTTCTCCAACTACCTTGAATGAAGTATTTTTCTTCCCAGCCGAACAAAATAAGCATTTAAGCTTCTGTCGTTAGTAGTCATGATGATTTTAATCTCTGGCAGGTTTAGTCATCCTTTAAATGCTAGAATAGACTTAATGAAGCTTGATATTGTTCCCAAGGCCGCCAGTACAAAGGGGGCTTGTTCTATTTGTCTTTTAGCTAGGCTTCATAAGTGACCCCTTCATGTTAGCTAGCACAAAACCTAAAATAGTTTTGAATTGATTCATTGTGACTTGTGGGGTCCTTATAATGAAATTGCTAATAAACGATCGCGATATTTTGTCACTATTATGATTTGGTCATTGTGCCTAGGTTTATTTGCTAAATTTCAAATAAAATTCTAGTAATACTTTACAAAACTTTTATGTAATGATTGAGGCCCAATTTGGATCTAAAACCAAAATTGCAAGGAGTGACATAGGGTGTGAGTTTGATATGAAACAATTTTATCTTGAGAGATGTATCATTCACCAAAAATCGTGTGTGGAGACCCCCCACAACAAAATACAACAGTAAAAAGAAAGCATTAGCACATCTTAAATGATCCCTCATTTTCCTAAAGGATTCACAGACACTGAAAAGCACCCTCATATCTACAAAGCTTCATTTCTCAACAGCCTTCTCACTCATTTCCTCATTCGCAGGAGTTGAACAAGGACAAGGTCCATACAAAGTCAGGTACTCCTTTTCCTTTATGCGTTACATTATCATAAACTATAAAGCAATTATAAAGCCTTTGTCACTTCTATTTCAACACATACCGAACTTAGTTCCTATCAGCAAGCCTAAAAATGTGTTGAGTGGTGTAAAGCCATGAAAGCTGAGATAGATGCACTAGAGTTGGGTTCTTACCAACTTGTCTCCTGAAAGGTAGCTATAGTAAATGGGTTTACAAAATTAAATTCAATGCTTATGAAAGCATTGAAAGGCACAATGCTAGAGTAGTAGCTAAGGGCTATATGCAGTAAGATAGGCTAGACTACCATAAAACCTTCTCCACTCTTGCAAAAATGGTAACAATTCATACCTTACTTTCTGTGGTAGCAGCTAAGAGCTGGTTTTTGCAGCACTTCAATGTAAATAATGCATTTGATGAAGTATATATGGTAATGCCACAAGGGTATTCTAAGGAGGGACAGTAAAAGTTTTACGAGTTTAAGAAAAGTTTGTAAAGCTTAAAGCAAGCTTCTTGGCAATAGAATTCTAAACTATCTGGATTTATTGTTCAACAAGGTTTCCAGCAGTCTAAGGCAAACAATAGCACCAAAGACTCCTTTACTACAGTTTTGGTTTAAGTAGACGACATCATAGTAACTCGCAATGATATGAATATCATCTCATATCCCAAAGCCTCTCTCAATAGCAGATTCAAAATCAAGGACCTAGGGGTATTGAAGTGTTCTCTCAATATAGAGGTATCAAGATCAGAAAAAGGGATTTATATTTGCCAAAAAAATATGCATTGGATATATTAAGAGATTTTGGAACAATTAGATCAAAACCAACCAAAATACTACTTGATAAAAACCTCAAACTTTCGAAGGATGAAGAAGAACCTATCCTAGATCATTCAATAAATAGGAGACTCATTGGAAGGTTGTTCTATTTGACTATAATTGGACCCAGAATTTTATATGCAGTCCAATTTATGCAGACTCCTAGGCTCTCACATTTGAATGTAGCTAACAAAGTATTGAGGTAAATTAAAGGATCATCAAGATTGTTTTATCCTTCGACATACACCATAAAGCTTAGAGCTTATAGTGATTCGAACTGGGGGACATGCGCAAATACAAGAAGATCAGTGAAAGGGTATTGCATTTTCATTGGTTCTTTTTTAGTGTCTTGGAAATCTAATATATAGAACACAATTTTTAGGTCCTCAGCTGAGCCTGAGTACAGAGCCCTAGCCAGTGTATGTTGTAAATTAAGCTAGCTTAGATACTTCGTGTTTACAAATAGAACATTTCCAATTGTTCACGAGTGAACAAAACACATAGAGCTTGGCTGCAATTTAATAAAGTTCAAGATGGGAGTATTGTGACCAAGCATGTAAACAATACCTCTCAATTTACCGATACGTTAATCAAGCCATTGTGTTCGGCTAATTTTTTTCTCATCTAGCCAAGCTGGGAATAGAAAACATCTACACTCAATCTTGAGGGGAGGCTGTTGAAGTATGAAGAATCGAAAGGTAATTGCCAACAAGGCTTCCAGCTATTCAGCAGTGGGATCATTGACCATAATTTGCTGAAGGAAGTTAGGATCACAAGAATTTGGAAGAAAATGAATTGAAAAGATATTCTGGAATTGAAAGCTGAAGTTTCCTTTTCTGGTTTTTGTTATTCCTTTTATAAAACTTGCTAAAATTAGTTTTGCCACAAATATAGAAATGATTAGAATATCCTTTTGTAAATGCTTTACAGGCAAGGTCAATTGTACATGTATATATAGAGGAAAGGAATGAGAATGAAATACACAATTCCTCCATCATTTTCTTTCATCTTGATTGCACTTGCATAGTTCATATTTTGCGAGCATTTCTTATAAGGTCAACATTGAATAATATGATCGACGAAATACAGTAAGTGTATAGTATCGTAGTTAAGTAAAAAAGTAGAGAATAGAGTATCATTTCATGAAAACTATGTACTTAATCTAGTTCTAATTAATACCAACACTAATTGAATAGCCAATATATTGTAGGATAAATTAATGGAGAATCAAAGAATATCAAACCGAAGGCCCGTGTTTACACGGTTTCCTTAAATCGAATTCGCCGCCTCACCGGGGTGCACGAGGTTTTGATCGGTGTTCGATTCCCAGGATACAATCGGTCGTCGGTTCACGTTGCACTACATTAACCGCCTACGAACCCGTTGTGTCTTCTCTATCTCTCGAAGAATTCAGAAA
>CAIGRF010171564.1:25392-38250 GCA_903798235.1 Fraxinus ornus
CTACGAACCCGCCGTATCTATCTCTCAAAGATTTCAGCAAAAGAAGAGAAAGAAATGGAAATGGAGGAAGGAAACGGATGAGGAAACAGGAATTGCTTTTTCTATTGTTTTTGCTGTTTTGTTGTTGTGTTTTCCTTCAACTATGAGTCCTCTATTTATACTAGTGAAGGAAGAGCCATCACATTAATACATTGAATGAGGAGTTGAGGAATTGAAGAGATGAACGGCTGAAAATTGATTTCCATTAAATCTGATTTTCATGACTTCCTGAAACCGAAACTGAAGGAAATGAAAACTGAAATAATGTCATAATGTCTGAAAATAATGGCTGAAAGTTGAAACTGTTTTCATTATGTTTTCATTTGTTTTCATTCATTTTCCAACATATATGATTGTTGATTTCTAATATTAATTATCTAAACAAATCTAATTAGAAAATAAGAAAGCGTTTGTGAAACCAATTAAAAATACACACTAAGACTTTGATTCCCCATTTATTAATACATTGTAAACAATTCAAGACAAAGAGAATGTTTATTTATTTTTGTTGGTTAATTCTCATATTTTGTTTAATAATCTTTTTCGAGTAGAACTAAATTTTTCCTAACATGGCATTTCTATATACCTCTATGAAATATGCAAATATGAAAAAATGCATTAATATCATGAGAATATCTATTAGCATAGTGATACACCTCTATCCTGTGTCAAAGCTCACATCAGTTGTTATAATGAGCTATATTCCATTTTATTTCTCTCGAATACAATAAATGTCACACGACAATTCAATTAGTAGCTAATTAATTGCAAAGTAATTAGTTTTGTAACAATCATCCAAGATAAACAAATAAATAAAATCAAAGTTTTGATATTAATATTAAACTAGTATAATGAAGGGTGCATCTATGTCTTAATAACTAAAAGTTTAGCCTAACACCACAAAGTTATAAGAAATCAAATGGGAATAATGAAACAGCATTTGGAATTTGAGAAATACGAAGAAAAAGAGAAAAAGCTACGAATTTTAACCCTCATTGAATAATCTCCAGCTGCACCCTCTTCTACTTTGCCCAAACACTAAGAAACAATCTTGAGTGTATTCCTTATAATTTGCCTCTTAATTCCCCTTGAAATAATGTTTTTTGCCTAATCTTGAATGCAAGAAAACTGTGTTTTATGGTATGAGAGATCTCCTTAATTGTTGGCTAATGGTTGGTATTTTTAGAGCCAAGATTAGGGTCAGAATTCGTGTTGCAATTGGTTTTTAAATGGAGTTTTCGAAGAAAAAAAAGAAAAGGAAACAATTCATTTTTTCACCCTTCTTTATCCGGTTTTCATTTTTTTTCCATCAAACGTCATCAAAAATTGAGTTAATCCTATAATAATCAATATTTAACCAATTAAGTAAATGTTCCATCAAATTGACTCCCAAAAATCCATTTTTGACGGCCAGAATAGGCGTAAAAATTACTCCTATCAATGAATTGTTTAATACATTTTAAACAATTCATGACGAAAACAGTTGTTATTTATTTTTGTTGGTTAGTGTTCATATTTTGTTTAACAATTTCTCTCAATCAGAACAAATTTTTTCTCACATATGATGTTGACTTTTGGTTGATTATAACCTTAAAATGTTGATTATAACAAACAAGTTAATCGTGTTTATTAACAATTGAGTTTAAAGTGATTATAGTCTTCAAAGCATCCAATGATAAATTGATCGATCCTCGTCAAAAGATCAAAATCAAGACACAAATCGAACTCATGAAAAAGAGATCAAAGTCACACATTCAAGACAAGTCCTTCAAGAAAAGATCTTAAAAGATAAACGTCAAAGAAAAATCAACATCAAAAGTTTAAGAGCCAAACGTCAAAGAAAGATCAAGACAAGAGTCTAAGAGCTAAATATCGAAGCAAGATCAAAAACTAGATTTCTTAGTTTCAATGTAAAGGTACTAATACTTTGATCTTTAGTAATAAATTATAAAAGCTCAAAAATCATTTTGTGCACTAGGGTGTGTTTGATCAACATTATTTTGGAAGAATGAATTTTGAAATAGTAGATTGATGAGAAATATGTGGTTGAAAAAGAAGAAAAAGCTATTGATGTGATGAAAAATATTATTTTATTGAAAAATGTGTTTTTGAAAATAAGTAGAAGAATGATAATGATAATTTTAATGTGTACCAAACATGGGTTAAAAGCTATTTCGATTATCATTTGAATAAAATGCGTTTATCAAAAGTAAAATCGATTTTCAAAATAATATTTGAACTTAGATCATATAAACTTATATCATATTTTTAAAATATCATTTACCTTAAAAACTAGTTAAAATCATATTCCAACACTCTACATTCGTCAAAACATTAAAATCGGATCAAACGGTGTAAAAAGGGGGAAAATAGATCGATTGGCCGAATGTTCGGTCTGAGTATGTGGATGTCTGAATTCTTAGAAAGTTTTGCAATATCTTTCTTTATAAATTCATGAAAGGCATATGTTTGATTCGTTCAGTAGATGTCTAGTTGGTACAATGGTCGGATTTTTTACCGTTTTGATTTCAAACGCATAACGACTATTTTAATCGTCGGGACACAAGGCAAGCTTCCGGTTGGTTGTTCAATTTGACAAATATTTTACTTTTTGAACTCCGCAAATACCTTTACTATTTTCATTCCTCTCAAGAGTATCAAGAACATTAAGTGAGATGTATTTTAAGAAGATTTTTTAGGCTTACATTGCATTCATTTAATTTATTTTTTCATATAAAAGACTTTTATTGATTCAAACTCTTTTCTTCATCTTCATCGAAGTTTTTCATCTATCTTTTTGTACTTAACTTATTTCTATCATTCATAACAGAAATATATATTTTGAAAGAAAAGTTTTGAACTTACATTGCATCTATTTCTTTCACTTTTTCAAATTGAGAATTTTAATTGATTGAATCAAACTTTTAATTATTATATTCATCAAAATTTCTCATCTCTATCTTATAATTTAGTTTATTGTTATCACTCATTAAAAGAGAAATATTTTGATAAAATTATTTAACTTAAATTGCATTTAATTCTTCCTCATCTTGTCTTGAAAAACTTTAATTGATTGAATCTAATTTTTAATTATTATATTCATCAAAGTTGTCATATAACACTTTAGCTATCATTTGTTGCTATTCATTAAAATGTTAGCTTCTCTTAATACTTAACTCATTTGTATCATTTATCAACATAGTAGTTCATAGTAAAATTATTTTGTTATATTTATTGGTCATATTGAGGTCCCGTAAATCTCGATATTGTATAAGGATCAGTGTTACTTGTTTGTAAGTCATCGAAAGTATTATAAAGGATTGGATTGCAACATAAGTCAATCAATATAGTGAGAATGCCTTGCTCGTGTCGGAGAGCTTAGCGATGGAGGAGTATATCATTGTTTTGGATCGAATTTTCACAATTATATCGTTTGCATCATCATTTTCCTTTTACTTATCGCTTTCATATTTATACTTATTATTTGAATTAATCTATTTAGTATTTACTTTCTTGAATTTAAATTAATTTTTCAAAAAGGTTTTAAAAACGAATTAATCCACCCTATTCGTTAGTTATTCTTGGACTATCAATTGGTATCAGATTAAAGTGCTCACTTTTTATTTAAAGATTTCACAATCTTTAGTAATAGCTAGTCACAATCTTCAAAATTTTGAGAGGCATTCTACAAATCATTGACCTTTATTTAATGGTACACAATATGACTATTGAAAAGCAAGAATAATGATTTATGCTAAATCAATAGATTATAATGTTTGGAAAATTATTGAATTTTGTCCATATGTGCCTGCAAAAGTTATTAAAGTTGATGGAAAATCGAATCAAGCCTTTTCAAAACCTAGAGAAGAGTACGATGAAGAAAATGCTAAAACCAAATTTTTTATTGTGCTTTAGATAAAAATAAATTTAATAGTATCAGTACATGTGATTCCGCTTTCGATATTTGGCATGCATTAGAAGTTACTCACTTAGGCACTAATAAAGTAAAAGAAACCACGGTAATTTTTTTGGTTAAGGAATTTGAAAATATCTTCCTGAAACAAAATGAATCTATTATTGATATGTAGAGGTGTCAATCCGGGTGGTCCGGTCCGGGTCGGGTCGGCCCGCCAACATATGAGCTCGGTAACGGCCCGCGTGAAAAAAAATCCCGCCCACTACGGGTTACGGGCCGTTACGGGTCGACTCACAATTTTGGACTACAACCCAGGCCGGCCCGCTGACTCATCCGGGTCGAGCCCATGCGGGTCACGTGTCACGGTTTGTTCCGATTTGGCTCGTATGATTGTATAAATAAAATTATAAAAATATAAAATTTTTCATATTTATAGCAATTTTTTTTAAAAAAAATATAAAATAAGAATTGAATAAAATGATAAATTCATATTTATACCAAGAAATGTTTACATAGAATTCAAATTTAATGTTACATGAATTATTTATAACTTTGAAAAGTTAAATTTAATTTAAACAAATAACAACTAAATCCATTTCTAATTACTATTATCAAATATTTATAGTATAAGTACATCCCAACTAGGCTGGTACCTACTTTTACTATAATTTATAGTTTAAGTACATCCCAATTAGATGACACCTATTTAACTATAATATTTATTATTTTTTTTCACGGGTCGGTTAACCGCGGCCCGTGAAGGTGCAACCCATGAAGTCCGCGGGTCACACATCCTTGAACCGTGAACCGCCCGTGAAGGTCACGGGTCGGCCCGCGGTCCCGGTCGATCCGAGCCGATTTTCATGGGTCTAGTCGGCCCGTCCATTTTGACACCTCTATTGATATGATTACTCGTTTCACCAATATTGTTATGGCCTCAAAGACTTTAATCCAAAATTTGCTAATAATGAACTCGTAAGTGACATGCTTAGGTCTCTCTTGAAGAATTGGAGCTTGTTGAGAATGTTGATAGGTAATATCAAAGATATCAACACATATTTATTGGAAGAGTTCTATAGAATATTGATGACATATGAGTTAAATCGCACCTAGACAAAGGAGAAAACGATGAAAGGCAAAGATGAAGGAAAGTGCAAAATTGCTTTAAAGTTGGTAATGAATGGGGGCATTTCAAGCAAAAAATGAATGATGAAGAACTTGATAACTTAGTTCTTCTTGTCAAAAAATTGAAGGAATCTTCGCAACAATAGGCAATTTCAAAAGAAAGAAAAAAATGTGAAGAGAAAAGTAATAAAATTGTTTGCTATGATTGTGAAAACTCGGTCACAAGAAAATTGATTATCCAAACAAGAAGAAATTCTTCAAAAGAAAGCACTCCAAACCACATGGGATGAAAGTGACGATGACGATCATGAAGAAAATGAAAGTCAAGAGGAATCTGCAAACATGTGCTTCATGTCTATTGATAATGAGGTAAATGAAAATTGTTTATATGATGAGTTATCTACCCCTTATGATGAAATACTTGAAGAATCTAAAGAATTTGCTATAAATCGTTCTATCATATGAAAAAAAAAAAATATTTATTGGAAAATAAGGTGAAACTTATGGAAATTTAAAATGATTTTGAAAATGAAGTCGATTACAATTTTTTTAATTAAGAAGAATTCATTTTTACAAGAAAATATTTTAGATTTGACTCAAATTATTTACAAATTTACTCAAGGCAAGAAAAATTTTGATCTGGTGAACAAAAATGTATTTTTAATAAACGAAGAATTGGATATAAACTATTTTTGAAACAAAAACGTCTTAAAAATCTCTTTGTTAAAGCATTTACTTCCACTCTTTCAAATATCACTGTAGTTTTTGCAATAAAAATGAACACGTGAATTTTAATTGTTCAATCAAAATGGGGTCCACTTTGATAGCAAACACGAGTGTACTCAAAAGTCTACAAACACAAACAACCAATGACCCAAAATTATATGGGCACCAAAGAATAAAAATTAAATTATTTTTGTAAGTATCAAAGAAAATTAAGAATAAATTGTTTTTTTATAGTGGATGCTCAAAGCACATCACCGGAGATCAAACTTTATTGTCAGCTTCAAAAAGAAGGATAGTGATCATGATATTTTTGGAAATAATGTCAAAGGAAAAATCATTGGTAATCATCCATCTCCCTTTATTAAAAACATGCTCTTATAACTTTGCACAAAATCTACTTATTATTGGCCAATTTTATGATAAATGTTATCATATCAAATTTGATACAAGTGCCTTATTGAGGATACTATATCAAAATATGTGATATTTATAGGAAGTCGAAGTAAGGATGTTTATGTCACAAACATTGAGTTTGAAAGTGAAGAAAATATGTTTATTAAGTTTAAAAATGATACTTGATTGTGGCATAGAAGATTATATCATGTTTAAATAGACATATTTTCAAATATTTTCAAAAAATTGTTTTGTTAAAGGTTTTCCGAATTTGAAATTTGAGAAAGATAAATTGTGATGCATGTCGATTTGGAAAACAAACGAAGAGTTCTTTCAAATTTAAGCAACATTCTTCAACTAAAACCTTTTTAACTTCTCTTTTTGGACCATCTAGAACCTCAAGCCTAAATAACATTATGCATTTATCATTGTCGATGACTTTTCTAAATTTACTTGGGTCCTATTTTTGAACCTAAAAGACGAAGTCCTAAATGTATTTAAACACTTTCGTAAAAATGTTCAAAATGAAAAGGGGTACATTATTACTACAATTTAGAGTAACCATGGTAGAGAATTTATCGATATAGCATTTGATGATTTTTGAAAAATTTGTGGCTATGAACATAATATTTCGGTTACTAGAACTCTCCAATAAAACGGTGTATTAGAAAGAAAGAATCACACATTACAAGAAATAGTTCAGACTATGAAAATGATTTACTACAATATTTTTGGACCGAAGCCATTAACACATCTGGCTATATTGTAAATAGAATTTTGGTGAGTTGAAAGAAAACGAAAACTCTATATGAACTTTTGAAAAAATAGAGTTCCCAATATTGATTACTTTAAAGCGTTTGGTTGCAAATATTTTATCTTAAATACTAAAGAAAATTTGGAAAATTTTTATTCAAAGTCCAATATTGAAATTTTTCTTGGTTATTTATCTACGAACAAAGCTTACAGAGTCTTCAAGAAAAGAACTTTAGTTGATGAAGAATCCATGCATGTAATTTTTTATGAAGCTAATTCTCTTGATCACGTGAAATGTTTTGTTAATGATGTATGTTTGGAGATTCCTTTTGAGCAAATGAATCTCCAAGATCAAAACAAAGAAGATCCTAAAGATGTAGAATATCAACATGAAGAGAAGCAAATGTGCAACAAGATGAAGAAGAATCTTTTGAAATACAAAGTGATCAATTTCTACCTAAGGAATGGAGTCTGTTAGCTAATAGAGTGCAAATCGAAAAATACATGATGTCACGTTCAAGTAATAAAGTGGACTTTTTAAATCCGAGTTATCGCTTCCTTGAAAAATGTTTACTTTCGATTGCACAACTTTAATCAATTTAATTTTAACAATAAAAACAAATACACAATAAAATTGTTAAAAACAAATACACAATAAAATTTTGATTTTGGAAAATTAATTAAAACTTACAAATTAAGAATACATAAAAATTTGAAAATTTCGGAGAAAAACATGGTTAAGATTCATGTTTCACTTAACTGTCATCTAATTAATTCCTCCATAAGCTAATTAACAAATTACTAATTTACGATATTAGACCCAATTTTTCAAGTTTATCTAATTACTTCTCTCGAACGAAATTAACTCTAATTTATTGGTTTAACCTGCTATATTTCTATGTCGATTAAAATCAAAACACTCGCATTAAGTCTTAGTAAAAATAGTTCAATGGATCACTTAGGGTCATGGGTGTATCTCTATCCCCCATACGAAGCTAAGGTTTTCACTTGGTGGTCTAAAATGTACAAGAGTTTCTTAATAATAGCGCAAATCACTTAATATAAACATTTATTGACCAAATAAATAAATGGCATGAAATTCAATAGTAAATACACATGACATAAGTAATTTTAACAATAAAGAGCAAATACTATGATTAATCAAAGCTTGGTCAAGCTACTACTATAAATCACAACACAATTAATTAGCCTAATTTATACAAATGATAAAAAGGAGATAATACATTAAAAGTTTAGCAAAATAATAGAGAAAATACAAGATTATAGAAAAAATCCTTTTGGTTGGATTTGTGAAGACGAAAATGTCTAGCTCTTGATTTTTTCAATATTTCCCCAACTCCTTAATTGCTTCTCCTTGTGCTTTTGGTTTTGCCCCAAAAAATGTTAAGAAAATCAAAAGAAGAAAAAATAAAGAAAATGAAAATGAAAAGAGAAAGGAAGGAAAATAGAAGATCCAGGCTACTGTTTTTATCATTTTAAAACCCTAGAAAAATTGCAGCCAAGTCCCGAATTTTGGAGAAATAACAAAAATGATCCCCAAGTTTTTAAAGTGGCGCTTGGGCACCAATTCTTTGTTAAAAACATTTGATTTCTTTTTGCCCAAAAGTCCTTTAGCAATTTGTACGTCTAGCCCCTAAATTGTAATTTAGTACAATTCGATTCTCAAATTTTGACTTTCATATCAATCAAGCCCTTTATAAATTGCAGATTTGGTCCCAACTTTACAATTTTGTACGCTTTTTGTCCACTTTCACTTCATTTTGCCTTGTTTTATTTCTTTGGATGATTTTTACCTACAAAAACAATAATTACATAATTGTGAGTAGAGATTTGCTCTTTTAATCAATATTTAAGCTTATTTAGGTATTAAATTAGTGTGCAAAAACACACTTATCAACACCCCCAAACTTAAGCTCTTACTCGTCTCGAGCAAGATTCTCTATAACACAATAAAGCACACGTGATAATGATCAACACATTAGATAATTTGCAAAAATTATTCAAGACTATAAATTGTATAATCAAATCACAAATATGCTCCAAATAATGCTAGCAAAAATAATTTAAATTTATCCAATATTCGATCAGTGTGTGTGTGTGTGTGAATAGTTACTTTCAATCATCGTCTAAATTAGGGAAAAATTGTCGAGATAGAAACAAAATTTCAAATTGACTCCAACACGACTCTTTGTGGTCAAATATTTCCTTTTCTACCTGTGAGATTTATACTCCTCAAATAAATATTCATTTTCTTTCCCCGTGTGTAAATATAAAGGTCGCTCTCAGTTCACTCATTTCTTTTGTCATAACTTATAAATCAACAACAATTTTAAACATCAAACAATTATAAGCCGACAAAGTTGTCTAGTATGTCAACACAAATCACAACTATTTAAGCACAATCATCTCCAATCTTAAATCACACATTGTCCTCAATGTGAAAAGAATAAGATGAAAGAGAAGAGAGGATAACGAAACTTCACCGATTGGATATTTGTGAAGAGGTACCAAAGTTTGATTTGGACTTGTGATGCTTTTGATGAGCTTGGGCAAGTGTCCTTCTTGTGCACCAATTTATCCCCAAATTTGGCTTGGAACTATGGATAAATGGGACTTCAAAAATTACTTACAAAAGTAATGATAGCTAATTAAATAAAAACAAGAAAATGCATAAAAGTAAATAAAAAGATTAAAAGTTAAAAAATTGGATTACCTCTCAACAAGTGTTTTTTATTTATAATTTTAGCTCAACTTTGAGAAATGAATAACGGGCACTTAAAAAATGCTTTGGTTGCCTTCCCCATTTTTCTTCGTTTGACTTTGATCCACTCTTCATTTAGTCTCCAAACCTCTAATTGCCCTTTTCGATGTAATAGAATTTTCTATTTCATTCGATTTAATTTCAACTATGTAGACTTCCATTCGTATATTGAGTTTAATCACAAAAATAATTTTTGGACAATCAATAAAGTTGAAAAAATGTAAGTTGATTTCATCCTCATTGATTGCCATATCTTCGTTTGATTCCGTTGTGATCAATTCATAATTTTGTTTAATCCTTTCTTCCACAGTTGATATATTCACAATCTAGATCCGCAGACAATGAGGAGTCGGTCCCATTGACCCCTTCAAGTGGATTGTATCCCTACTGTTGAGATCTTTCCTAGTACCTGTAATCTCTCATAAGCATATCGCTTTCATCCAATTTCGCAAGTTTTTTAAAATACTTTGCAAGTATCTTCTCGTTCACGGGGGAATGATCATCTCCCACAAGTTGATATCCTCATCCTAATTGTAATGTACAAAATCTCCCACGAGCATATACTCTTCATTATTTTTGTCAATTGATTGTTTTCGACACTTTTAGTATTTTCTAAATCTAAGAAGTTTTCATATGTGTAAACTAGTGTACGAGAACATGCATGACCCAGTACAATGCATAGCATAACAATTTTCACAACTTGAATTACCTTCAAGCATATCTTAATTGTCCATGTAGAGATTTTTCATTACAACAATCAATATTTAAGCTTATTTATGTATTAAATAAGTGTGAAAAAATACACTTATAAGAGTCAAACAAAGACATCATGGATGTACTCAATAAGTTTGAAATGAAAGAGTTGAAATTAAAGAACACTCCAATGAGCTCATCAATCGAATTGGACAAAGATGATCAATGTACTTCTATAGACATAACAAAATATCGAGGTATGATCATGTCTCTCCTTTACTTAATCTAAGTAGACTCGATATTATATTTAGTTTGTGATTATGTGCTAGATTTCAACCCAATACTCAAGAATCACACCTTAATGTCGTAAAACGAATTTTTAGATATCTTAGTGGCACTAAGACAATACATCTATGGTATCCTAAAGACACCCATAAATGGGGTTATTGTATTAGAATTTGTGACAGAAAATCCATGGGTCGGAAAATCAATGGGTCAACATTCTCAATAAACTTCTAACATTTGGTAGATTTTCATATATTCATAGAAGTTTGGGAATTATAGATGAATTTGAAGTATGTGGCTAAATTGTATTCTTACATGATTGATTCCATGTGCATCATTGGTTGAAATTTATATATAAACTTTACTCAATTGATTATGCTTTTAACATTTGATCACTCGTGCTTTGATTAGTATTTTGATATAAATGTGATGATTATCCTCTTGTTTAGACTCGCATACATTTGGAAC
Source organism: Fraxinus ornus (assembly GCA_903798235.1). Classification (NCBI taxonomy): domain Eukaryota; kingdom Viridiplantae; phylum Streptophyta; class Magnoliopsida; order Lamiales; family Oleaceae; genus Fraxinus; species Fraxinus ornus. The sequence continues at coordinate 36,573 of CAIGRF010171564.1, forward strand.
TGTGTTTAATTGAGGGGGAATATTATTATTTCCTATGATTGATTTAAAATTTTGATCTTATATGTCATACTCTTGTTCTCATATATGCTATCTTTTTGCTTATGTCAAAGCGGTACATTGAGTAAGAAGATTTGAAAAGTATTGAAAAGTGAGAAGATGATACACTTTGAATTATAAAGGGATGACAATTGGTTTGTAAAAGGCAGGGGGAATATGCTTTAAATGTGAGATATTTATTCCTTATCCCATGTTGATATTATTTTTCAAATCATCTTGTTTGTCATATTCAAAAATGGAAAAATTGTTGACATATGGTTAATTTTAACTTTAAAATTTTTATTATAACAAACAAGTTAATCTTGTTTATCAACAATTGAATTTAAAATGATAATATTTTTCAAAGCATCCAATGATAAATTGATCAACTGTCGTCAAAAGATCAAAATTAAGACTATATCAAATTGAACTCATGAAGAAGGTCAAGATCGAAATCACACATTGAAGACAAGTCTTTCAAGAAAAAATCTCAAACGACAAATGTCAAAGAAAGATCAAAATCAAGAGTTTAAGAGCCAAGGTCAAAGAAAGATTAAGATGAGAGCCTAAGAGCCAAATCTCGAAGCAAGATAAAAAACTAGATTTCTTAGTTCAAATATAAAAGTACTAATATTTTGATCTTAGCAATGAATGATAAAACTCCAAAAGCATTTTGTGCACTAAAATTTATTTTGATTATTACTTGCATAAAATATTTTTATCAAAGTAAAACTGATTTTCAAAATGATGTTTGAACTTAGATCATATTTTTAAAACATCATTTTGATAGCCCAAGAATAACTAACCAACATGGGGGTGAATTGTTTGTTTTTTAAACTTTTTCGAATAATTAATCTAAATTCAAGCAAGTAATGACTAAATAGATTAATTCAAATCGTAAGCACAAATATAAAAAGCGATAAGTAAAAAGGAGAGAAGATGCAAACGATATAATTGTCAAGGTTCGATCTAAAGCAATGATCTACGTCCTCCGTTACCAAACTCTATGGCACGAGCAAGATCTTTTCACTATGTTGATGACTTATGGTGCAATCTAACCCTTTACAACGCTTTCGGTGACTTTACAAATAATGAGCACCGATCCTTATACAATGTTGAGCTTTATGAGACCTCAACATGACTCACACGGTGACTTACAATAAGGAGCACCAATCTTTATACAATGTTGATCTTTAATGAATTTCAACACGATCCACATATTATCAAAGTGATTTTACGATAAAATTCCTCTCTTGATAAATAATACAAAAAAATTAAGTACTAAGAGAGGTTAACACTTCAATAAATAGTAATAAATGATAGCTCAAGCATTAGACGAAAAATTTTGATGAGTATGATAGTCAAAAATTAGATTCAATAAATCAAAGAGTTTTAATGAGAAGATGAAGAAATGAATACAATGTAGATTCAAAAATCTTCTCAAGAAATATCTCTTTTTTAATGGATGATTGTAATAAATTAAGTACTAAGAGAGAAATGAGAAACTTTGATGAATATGATGATTATAAGTTTGATTCAGTCAAAATTTCAATATGAAGAAGTAGAAAAAGTTTATGTAATGTAAGTGCAAATATCTTCTTCAAAAATATATCTCTTTTAAAATTGATATAGATAAATTAAG
>CAIGRF010171564.1:39806-78727 GCA_903798235.1 Fraxinus ornus
TTGATCTTGTTCTTCTTCATGAGCCCGATTTGATAGTCCTGATTTTGATCTTTTAAGCTCTCGTCTCGAATGAATTGACTTGAATGCTTAACTTTCACTTTGATCTTTATTTTGAGTCTGATTTATGATGTGTTGATTTTGGTAATGCTTGATTGATTTTGACGTTGAACTATCATCACTTAAAATCAATTGTTAGAAATATTATTAATCTTTTTGTTATGATCAAAATATTAAGGATAGAATCAACCGTAGGTCAACACCTTTACCTTGAAAACTAGTTAAAAACACGTTTCAAAAGTCTAAAAACATCCAAATCGGATCAAATGGGGTCAAAAATGAAAAAAATGGTCAAACGATAGAATGTCTAGTCTGAGCATCGGACGTCCAGATTACAGTCCGACATTCATCCGGATCCCTAGAAAGTTTTGCAAAATCTTTCTTTATAAATTCACAAAAGACGGACCCTCCTCGGTTCATTCGGTTGGTGCAATGGTCGGATTTCTTACCAATGTGATTTCAAACGCATAACACCTATTTTGATCGTTCAGACACAAGGACGGAAGCCCGATTGGTTGTCCGATGCGACAAATTATTTTACTTTTTGATTTATATAAGTACCCTCACTCTTTTCATTCGTCACAAGAGTTTCAAGAGTATTAAATGAGAAATATTTTGAAAATAATTTTTAAGCTTACATTGCATTCATTTCATTTATTTTTTTGTATCAAAAGTTATGATTGATTCAAACTCTTTCCATCAACTTCATCGAAACTTTTCATCTCTCCTTTTATACTTAACTTATTTTTATCATTCATAAAAGATATATTTTCGAAAAAAAGTTTTGAACTTATATTGCATCTATTTCTTCCACTTCTTCATGTTAAAAATCTTGATTGATTGAATCAAACTTTTAATTATCATATTTATTAAAGTTTCTCATTTGTCTTTTAGAACTTAATTATTGCTTTCACTTGTTAAAAGAGAGAAATTTTTTGAGAATTTTTTTAACTTAAAATGCATTTAATTCTTCTTCGTCTTATAATTATCATATTCATCAAAGTCTTTATTTAACACTTGAGTCATCATTTAATGTTATTCATTGGAGTATTAACATCTCTTTGTACTGAATTTACTTCTATCATTCATCAAAGGAAAAATTGCAACCACGGTACCAAATCTTTCACTTTTTTGCAGACTTTACCCAAACATTTCATTTGTGCCACCCACGGTACCAAACCTTTAAACAATTTACACTCAGAGTCCAAATTAACAGAAACCGTTAGTTTGACTATTAGTTGACCAATAATTAAATATCTGACCAATTTATAAAGGGTAAATATGTAATTTTCCTTTTTTCATATGAAAAAAATTTAAAATTAAAGAATTAAAAATCCCAAGCTACTACTGTTCATCTTCTCCCCACTTCCCTTTCCCCCCACCTCTACCGTCGCTGCCATCACCCACCATTCATGTACCCAATAACAGCTCCATCTTCAAAATACTTTTTTTCATATGACAATAAGCCATTGAAAACATGGAGATAATGGCGGAAGGTTAAACGTCCCAATCCCGCTCTGATACCAAATCGAGCCTAAACATGACGGCGTTAATGGCTATTCCATCATTTTATTTTTTATTTCCTGAATGCCGCCCTGTCTTAAGCGTTTACGGCTTCGATGGCGGTGTCGAACGTTCTGAGCGAAAGGTGAGAGCCACGTCGCTTCGGATCCCTAATTTCTGCCGCGTACTTTTCCCACGACCGCTATCGTACCCCTCTGTAATGACACTTCTCCTCCAGAGCCGAGTTGTCTTGCACCGTCGCCGCTAAGTTGGACTGAGACGACTTTGATAAGTCGATCCAGACTAATTTCTTCACCGTCGACAATTCAATCTGCAGTTAAGGCTTCCTCTGAGTCAATTTTTTCGCCTTGGGTAATGTGAGGTATATAATTGGAGTGTTTAGCTGATTTTGCCCCAAATCTATGGATTCTGGGCTTAAAAACTCGCTAAAATCAAATTGATTCTACTCACAGTTCATGAAATAATCAGAAATCGAAATTGAATTGTCACATTGAACTGATGAAACCTACAACCATTTGGCAGTGATTCTGGATCAATTATTCAATTTATGAACGCATAACTGTGTATCGAAAAAATGGGTTTATTGAGTATAAAGGATATTGGGATTATCTGAATGGTGGGTATTTTGAAGATGGAGCTTTTGTTGGGTACCTGAATGGTGGGTGATGGTAGAGGTTGTGGTGGTGAATGGTGGTGGTGGGTGATGGCAGCGACGGTAGGGGTGGGGGGAGAAGATGAACAGTAGTAGCTTGGGTTTTTTAATTCTTTATTTTTAATTTTTTCCATATGAAAAAAGGAAAATTACATATCACCCTTTATAAATTGGTTAGACATTTAATTATTGGTCAACTAACGGTTTCTATCAATTTGGACTCCGGTGTGAATTGTTTAAAGGTTTGGTACCGTGGGTGATACAAATGAAAGGTTTGGGCAAAGTCGGTAAAAAAGTGAAATGTTTGGTACCATGACTGCAGAGGAGTTCATTGTAAAATTATTTTGTTATACTTGTGGATCATATTGAAGTCCCGTAAATCTCAATAGTGTAGGTTATATTGAGCTCCCGTAAAACTCAATAGCGTGTGTTATATTGAGGTCTCGTAAAACTCAATATCGTATAGGATTCGGTGTTCTTTGTGTGTAAGTCACCGAAAGCGTTATAAAGAGATGATTTGTCACATAAGTCAATCAATATAGAGATAATGTGATCCCTTAAAAATCAACATTGTATAAGGATTAGTGCTTCTTGTTGTAAGTCTCCGTATGAGTCGTTTTGTGGTCCCGTATAGCTCAATAGTGTTGATTATATTGAGGTCTCGTAAAACTCAATATTGTATAAAAATCGGTGCTCCTTGTTCTTAAGTCAATCAATATAGTAAAAAGGTTTTTGCTCGTACCATTGAGTTTGGTAATAGGACGTAAATCATTGTCCGAACCTCCATTTGCATCATATTTTTCCTTTTAGTTATCGCTTTCATATTTGCACTTATTATGTGAATTAAACTATTTAATCTTTAATTGTTTGAATTTAGATTAATTCTTCAAAAAGTTTTAAAAATCAATTCACTCTCCTCTTGGTTAGTTATTTTTAAGCAATCACATGACATTTCTATATCTCTATGAAAGGTGCAAATATGAAAGAATGCATTAATATTTTGAGAATATTTATTTAAGCCAGGCAATGCATAGCGATATATCTATCCCATATTGTAACTCACATCAATTGTTATAACATGATATATTTCTTATTATTTCTCTCAAAACTATAAAATCACACGACAATTCAGCTAGTTGCTAATTAATTGAAAAGTAATAAATTGTTATAAATCATCCAAGATTAACAAATATATGATGCCAAACTCTTGAGATTAATATTAAAATATCATAATAAAGGATGCATCTATGTCTTAGTGACTAAAATTTTAGCCTAACATCACAAAGTTACAAGAAATCATATAGGAATAATGAAACACACTCGGAATTTGAGAAATCCCTACTACCTTAAAAGAGGCAACCCACTGTTTATTGTTCATTTGTGAAGATTTTTTATCCCACTATTCATCCAAACTTTAAGAGTAATATGGACTTCCTCCTATCCATACGCACAATTATTGACTTTGAATCCCTACTTGCTTCTTGGAAGACCCTACTATCTTAAAATAGGCAACCCACCGTTTACTGTTCATTTGTGAAGCTTTTTTTTTTTTAAAATTTATTTATTATCCCATTTTATCCATGTCCATTCTCCACTATTCATCCAAGCTTTAAGGGTAATATGGATTTCCCCATACCCATACCTACAATTGTTGACTTTGAATCTCTGCTTGCTTCTTGGAAGAGAAAAAAGGAGGAAACGACAACTTCTTTCACAAGTTCTCTGCTTCAGACCAACAACATCAATTTCATCTTCGCTAGCAGGTTAATGGAGGTTACAATTCAATACTAAATCGTATATTTTACGATTTTCGAATTCTCCACCACAAGTATAGGAAGATCGTGATGAACAATAATGGAAAGTTTGATATCTTTGGTAAACATATTGCAGAGAACTTGCATTGTACTAGGAAATAATGGAGAAGATAACGAGTTGCCTACTTTGGAATGTGATGCCATCTATAACCGTTGTCACTGGTTAGGTTTGAGAATTCCATTAATTTTTTAGTTAGTTTCTATAATTCGAACTAAGTTTGCAGTTTAGTTTCACTTGTGACATCGGTCCGCTAGCATAAGACATTGAAACAGTTGGTCAGTGTGATATTAAGGGTTTGTTTGAGTCCATTTTTTGGAAAAATAAACTTATGTGCAAAAAATTATGATTCCAATTAGAAGATGATTAGCATTATAAGATGAAGTTCTTTCTGTTCACTTCCACATGTTCTCATTCGAAAATAAAATACAGAAGACCTAATTCATTAGCAATGAAAAGAAATTCACGAACACTACTTCCATCTTTAATTTTTCGAATTAATTCATGTATAATAAAAATAAGATTTAGGTGTCTAAGCATGTTACATAACATTATAAGCATTTACATTAAATGAACATTTAGAATCCCTTGACTTTGCTAAAAGACCTAGGATGGCACTGTAACATAGTAACTCCAATAGCGCATCGCGCTTTCTTCCTCTTTGCTTCGCGCGGTCTGCGCTGCGCAGAGAGAGCTGTCTCCGAGCTGTGCGGAGACCCCTTCACTTGCGCCGCTACATCGTGAAAACACTGTGCACAGCATGTCTCCGCATGCACCGAGATCTCTTCATGCAGTGTCTCTGCTCAGCGAGGAGATCAGATCCCGCTTTGCACAGCGTCGAGCGGATGCTTCTCTCCGTTTCGAAGCGGCAAATCATTTGCATAACAACAATAAACAAATAAATAAATTATGAAAAATATATAACAATTTTTCAGTTCAACTATGTAACATTGTTAATTTGTTTTGATGTTATTGAAAATTGAGACCATTCTATACACATCTTTATTGCTAAATAACAAAGTATAGATACAAATTTACCACTAACATTACCTTCAAAATAACATAAACCGTGCATTGCACGAGTAATAGACTAGTATGGAGAAAAAGAGAAAAATCTATGAATTCTTGAATCTTTTTATTCCTCGTTGAAAAATCTCCCGCTACACCCTCTTCTTCTTTGTCCAAAAATCATGTAACAAGCTTGAACGTATTCCTTATAATTTGCCTCTTAATTCCCCTTTAAAAAATGATTTTTGCCTCTATTGAATGCAACAAAACTGGGTGTTTTATTGTATGAGAGATCTCTTTAATTGTTGGCTAATGGTTGGTATTTTTAGAGCCAAGATTAAAATCCGTATTGCAGTTTGTTTTCAAATGGAGCTTTAGAAAAATAAAAATAAAAAAATGAAACAATTCTCTTTTTCACCCTTCTTTATCTGGTTTTCATTTTTTATTTTTATCATAAGTCATCAAAGCTCGAGTTAATCCATTCTTGATGGCCCAAAGTAAAAATTACTCCTATAAATGAATGGTTTCTCTTTTATTTCAACAAACACGTGTGATGATGAATTTTTCGTTCAATTTGTGCTTTCCAATGATGATCTTTAACTTAACTCCATAATTAGGACTTGAGAAGGAACCTAAATTGAATCTCTAACTTCAGTTTTTGAGTTTTAGACTTCTACTTGACTATTGAGTATTTTTTTTTTATATTGTTTTTAATACTTTGATTATTTGGTCAAATAAACAAATATTGTGGGCGCAAAAATTAAACGTGTTAAATATACATTTGGTCCTCAGAGTTACAATGAAATTCCAAATTATTTCTTATAATTTATTTTGTTCCAAATCAGTCACTAAATTTTTTAACGATTTCAATTTGGTCATTTGTTATTTATATATACTCAGATTAACGTGAAATCTTATGTGAACGATGTTAAATTTGTTCTTCATTCAATGCAGTTGCAAATCCTAAAATTCAAGTAATTTAGAGCGGATTTACGTGAACGAATAACTATCAATATATGAATTTTTTTTTTTTTGACAAAGTCAGCACGAGTGGCCGCTATGGCTCGTCAGGTGCTTACTTCACCCATGACTTAGCGTGTAAATATTAACTGTGTTAAAAATGAAGTGAGAAGAAATTTGTGAAGCATGTTTTTCTCCTTCACGTCTATGTCTCTTTTGTATATTAAAAAATAAAATTCAAATTTCAATAAACGTAAAATTAATTGTGAAAATGGACTTTAAGGTTGTGTCCTTCATTTTTAACATAACTAAGACTTGCATAACAATAGAATTGAACTCGCATGGACACATAATCTTAGAATTTTACCTTAATCTTATTCGGTCCATATTTGTAATTTTAAGTTAAATTTAAAATTAATTTTAATAATGTGATTCACAACTTTTCAACGATATATTTTATTATTATTTTTAATCAAAATCTAATAAAAATCTTTAATTATAATCCCTGCCAAATAGGAACTCAAATGAATTAGACTCGAATAATTAAGAAACGTGTGCATATGTTTAGAAGAAACTAGGAGGCTTCAAAATATTGAAAATCTCAATTCCTAACATCCTCTTATCCAAATTAAGCCCCTCTTTGGTACATATTAAAATTTTCATTGTCATTCTTCTACTCATTTTCAATTACACATTTTTCAATAAAATAATATTTTCTATCATATCAATAAATTTTCCTTCTTTTTCAACTACACATTCTCCATCAATCTATTAATTCAGAATACATTTTTCCAAAATAATGTAGTTCAAACACACCCAAATTTGATAAAATAGAAGAATTAAAAAAGATTTTGTGTTTGAAATCTTGTCCATGTTTGGTATAGAATTTTTAAAATTCATTTTTCTCAAAAAAAAAATTTCATTATACTTTTTTTTAATAAAATAATTTTGTACGTGAAACTTTTTCTACTATTTAAGACGGTGTTTGGTGTGGATTAAAAATCATATTTTTAGTGGATTGTGATAAAAGTTTTTAAAATGTGTGGTTGAAAAGATGTGAGACCTAAGAAAGAAGTGGTTGATATTGATTGTTTGACTTTGACTTAAATTAAAATCAGATTTTAATTCGACCCAAACAAGACCTAAATACATACTTTTCAAAAATGTGATATTTTTTCTACTATTTAATGACAAACTTTTCAAAAATATCACTACTCCTAAAATCTATTCCTTAAAAATTTACCCATGTTTGGTTAGATAAAAAAATCAAAATTTAATAGTAAATTTTGATAAAATGCAAGTTGTAAATTTATAAAATATATAATTAAAATTTTGATCAATTTTTTAGCTGAATATGTCACAACCCGACTAATTTCTCTGCTCTTTTTTCAGATTTCATCCAAATATGGGGGCACTTCAACTTTTACTCCCATTCTGTTGACCCCACTCCCACACCACCCGCTCCGAACCCCCCCTTCCTTCTTCATCGAGTCTCAGTTTTTTGGTTTTTTTTCCTCCTTCATTTCGGAGATAGAAAGCAACAAATTCGTAATCATGGCCATTTGATTGGTTAAATATTTACGCCTTTCCTGCATAAATTCATACTCACAAGTGTAGAGAACAAGAATCGAAACCCCTAGAACCCAAACCCGAATCCCATTTTACAGGTTCTATTTCTTTTTATCTGTTTAAATTTCAGTTAAGTTCGTATGGATTTCCTATTTTTGGTATCAATTTTGGTTCATTTTCGATTAATCGTGTGATGCGTTTTCTGGGATTAGATAATTAGGGTTTTGTGAATTGAGTTTGAATTAATCCCGGAGTTTGTCCCTTTTGGCTCTTTTCTATTTAATTTCTTTTTCATGTTTTTGTTATTACGTTTAGTTTAAATAATATTTATTTCTGGTACTTTATATTGGATTTATGGCTTTGGTGAACCCATTAACGTGCATGTGTGCCCGTTATTTGTGTCTCTTCGATTCTTATGGATTCTTGTTTCTGTACTTCATATGCGCCATGCTCTGGAAGTAATGCTAATAGCTGTCTATGGGATATATTGTTTTAGCTGGCTGTGAGCAGTTCTGTTTCCTTCCTGCTATAGTTTTGTAATAGGAATGCCTGCTAGAGTGATAATTTTTAAAGCATTGAGCTGGGAATTCATACAAATTTAAGATATTCTTTAGGCATTTAAGTGTCAAAAAGACAGTTGCTTAACTTACTTTAAAGTGCATCAAATGTTGTTTACTTTGGGTTTTTATATCATTCTAATTCAATGATGACTTGCTCGTGTATGTTGATTGGCAAAATCTGGGATGTGTTATTTAGCCCCCGTTTGACATTCAACCACACATTCTCCTAATAAAATAATATTACACACAAATCAAAAAAATTTCATCACTTTTCTACCACACATTCTTACATCAATCACTATTTCAAAAATTATTTTCTACATAAAATGGAATTCTCATTTTTCATTTCAACACACATTTTTCTAATAAAATAATATTACACACAAATAAAAAAAATTTAATCACTTTTCCACCACACATTCTTACATCAATCACTATTTCAAAAATTATTTTCTACATAAAATGGGTTTCAAACAGGGGCTTAATGACTGATTGTGCAAATGGAATCCTCATAAGAAAAGTTATGCAAGTACTTGGAGTTTCTCTACTGTCAATTGTGAGCCTTAACAAAATAATAATAATAATAATAAAAAAAAAAAAAATTGTGATGTTTGGTCTGAATCATTGAAGCAGTTTAGTGACTGATTTTCTCAAGTCAGACGCAAAGCAAGTTGGCCCGGACATTAACTGAGGTGAGTACCCGGCTGTAACCTTCAGGGCCCCGTGGAATTAGTCGAGGTGCGCGCAAGTTGGCCTGGACATCCACGGTTATCAAAAAAAAATTTTGGTCAGACGGATAAAACTTTTGGATGTTGATAGTCTATGAGTATATAATAGATCAAGAAATATGTTCATTACATAAAAGTAATTATAACTGTGCAGGATACATTGTATTTGAAGCTCCCTCTCATTTTCTTGTGCATGCATAAAGTAGCCGGCATGTAGTGCATGTTAGTTGTGTAGTTGATTCCTTTGACTATCTTTCTTTTAATGTACTAGATGTGCATTACTGCTTTCTCCTAATAAAATCATCAAAAACAACAGCAAGATGAGCCTTGTCCCAAAATAAATTGGGATCAGCTACATGAATCATTTTTCATCATTTTATTTTGTTCATTGCAAGATCTACTAGGTAATGTGAAGTAAATAGATCCTCAGCAACAGTTAATTTTGGTCAATCCCTCCCTATTTTAATCGCTCTACTGAAATCGTGTTACTATTATGAACATGGGTTATGCAGGTTAACGTAAAACATGACTCAACCACACAAGTCCTCTTTCCTTTAATTTTAGTTGGCTTGTATTCTCATTTCTTATCTATTCTTTTTGCTTTCTATCAAAGAATCGTACAGATAGTTTATTAATGTATTCTCATTTCTTACTTAAGCCCCTGTTTGAGCCAAATTATAATTTTCATTCTCATTATTGTACTCATTTTCAACAACACATTCTTCAATAAAATAATATTTTCCATCACATCAATAACTTTTCCTTCTTTTTCAACTACATATTCAACATCACATCTCCAAAAAAAATTGCATTCTTTCCATTTTAATGTGCATCAAATAGGGGCCGAGTCTTCTTTTCTAAAGATTAATATGCATGTTGGTGAATGTACACTTGAATCAGTCTTTTAATTAAAGCAAGTGTTGTGGGTGCATTATCAACTATCAAGTATGTTCTCTTCATTCTATTCCATAAAGAAAAGAAAAAATCTTATTCTTTGGTAGAAAACTGGTCAAATGTTTTGATTTGTTCTGAGCTAGTAGTTTTGACAATTTAAGCTTTTGCATTAGTTAAAATCTGATATGAAATTGATTTATTATCCCTGAGTTATCATGATTGTTGACATTACTAATATTACGAGGATTGCACCTCTTTATTTTCTGGCACTAATACACATGTTTTTCGTTAATGGATTTCTCTTTCTTGTTCCCTTTCCCTCTTCTAGGTACCGGAGCAATCGTAAATTCATTTTGCTAATGAAGTGATCCATTACCATATCTTATAGAAGTATAGCAGTTTCGAATATTCTTGACATATTAATACCCAAATTTGCATCGCGTGCATTCCATGGAGCTGAAAATTTCTTCTCCAAAGCCGGGTCTTTCACCTTCTGATTGTCTCAGTGATCCTGAGGAGAAGGAAGCAAGTGAAGGTGAAGATGAGGACGATGATCGTAACCATAAGCATCGTAAAAAGGAGACCCATTCTCAATCTTTGGAACGGGATGCCCTGGATCAAGTTTTTACAAGACCATATAGGAAAAGAAATAAGCCCTTTGAAAATGGGTACATTTACGGTGGAGGTGATTCTCAGTCAGGGGGTACATTATCTGCAAGGTTTGAGAAGCGACGTCCAAACCCAACCGCATTTGGTATAGATTTGAAGTATAGAAACAAGTTGAACCAATCAATGTCAGGTGAAGCTGGTCCTGGTAGGGGCAGGGGAAGGGAACCTAGTTCCTGGGGACTGCGTGATTCCAGGCTTGGCTCATCTGATATTGCATCGCAATTGGTGCAGCCCGGTACTATGCATTCTAGTCTCTTTTCAGGGAGGGGGCTTCCAAACGTTTCTAATGCCCAGAGTACATCTTGGAATGCATTTGGACTAGTTCCAGGAATTTCTAATGGTGCCCTCGACACACTTCACCCTCTTGGTTTTCAGGGTTCACTCAGACCATCTATCAGTCCTGCAATGAATATCGTCATACCTCGACAAAGGTGTAGAGACTTCGAGGAGCGTGGTTTTTGTTTAAGAGGAGACATGTGCCCAATGGAGCATGGTGTCAATCGTATAGTTGTTGAAGATGTTCAGGTATGTTGTTCTGTCTGCTTGATAAATTCTATATTTCTGAATTCCCTTGAGTTATAGAATGTTTGTGTTGATCAGTGAAAATTCAGCATAAATGAATTACTAATAAGAGTCAGATGATTCATTATTCAAAACGAGGAGTTAGTACCTGCATTCAATTTCTTCATTGACATGGAAAATACTAGCTGCCAGCCCCAAGGAAAACATTGTCTTACAAAAAGTATTGAATAATAAACAACAAATTATTGAATGATATGTGGTTAAAATTAGAGAGTCAGCTTATAAATTCACGTCTTAGTTTATCCACAAATCACATACTTCTTGAGAAAAGCACGCCATCTGAGGAATAGTGTCTTTTTAATCCATTTTCAATTTATAGTTAGGTATTCTTCATTTGAAATTGACTAGGAACTTTCCATTATGGAATGATACATTAACCATTGCAAATTTGAAACTGTCACGGTGGCACTGAACTTTATTTTTTGTTTTTTACTTTTTGCATCAACATTTCAATTTTAACACGGGTGTCCATTTTGGAAGTGGTGTAGTTGAAAGTTTCCCATTTACCTCCAAGATGTTATAGAGTTGTACAAATGTAAGAGAGTACAACAGTATTTGACACATCTTTTGCTGGTAAAACAGAATTTATACGAAGTTGAATTTTCATTTTTAATAAATTAATTATGAAAAAGAATTGACTAGAGAAGCACCTCTACAGGTTTGAAATTGGTGTGGTGTACCAACTCCTATTCAAAAACTAAACAAGTTTATTGCAAAACTAATAAAAGAATCTACTTAAATGCTTCCCAATTCTTGGAATGAAATGATAATGTATTTCATATCAAATTTTGGGATAGAAAAAAGTATTGATGAGCAAATCAACCTGGTAGAAATATTAAACTCGCAAATAAAGTATCAAGGTAGATGTGCATGCATGCCTAATGTAGGAAGAGTGAGACAGTTGTTTGTAAGAATAAGGAGAATTGGTGCGATTTTATGGAAAAGCGAGAGGGTAGGGTGAGAAAATGTGGATCCTTGGAGATAGAACATAGAGGTAAACCTATAGCTAGCTGGACATGATTAAAAGGAAATTTTAAAAAGTTGATAGAAAATCATGGGTATCTTAGGTGGCGATAATGTATGTCCACTTCTAGCATTACTTGCACAAGCAATTGTATGACTGAATATATTTTGGTCCGAGTTGGTGGCAATTCAAACATTTTTTTTTTTTTGTCATAAGATGATAATTTACAATTGGTGATTTAATTTTAAGGTAAATCAATGATTGACAAGCCTTCCTCTGAAAATCTCAATATCTGTCTGCATTCATATATTTAGCCTCTGTTTTGGAAGAAGTTATATGCCGTTTAATATATAAATAGATAGAAATGAGTGGTAGATAAATGGATTGTACTTGTGGGATATTGAAATGTGATTGAAAATGAAGTTTGACCATTTATAAATGATTTATAATTTTGCCAAGTGGAGGCCTAGTTTGTAACGAATAGCTGTGTAGTGGTTCATAGTTTCGTATGCCATGAAAATGTGTATTGAGCAATCATACTTTTCTGTTCAATTGTTTGTATAATTGGCAAAAGGACTGATTGTTTAAGTCATTATCTCTGAAATTGCAGTCTCTTTCACAATTCAATCTCCCTGTTTCACTTCCTGGCTCACAGCTACTTGGAACTACTGCTGGACATGGCACTTTCCCTGCAGTTAATGTTCCTGCTCCCTCTGGCACATTAATGCATGGCAAAGCTTCACATGGAAAAAGTAGCAAGATTGCAATGACTGATGATGGTTTAGGCTTGAATGATGGTTTTGTTGGTGGTTCTATGACAGGAGGCTCTGATGTCTATGATCCTGACCAGCCTTTGTGGACCAATGATCGTACTGAAACATCAGCAGCACTCCTAGCACTTAATCCTTCTAATGTGGACGAGACTGAATCTTTTTTGGATACGGATCCTTCCGGTCGTAAGTTTTCTGAAGGCTTCAATGATGAGCATGCAACCAGAAATGCTGCTACTGCTGTATCCCAAAATTCATCTGTCTGGGGAAGAGTAGGTAGTTCACAAAATAGATCTGGACTAAAGGAGAAAATCAATCCTTCAATAACTTCCTCTAGTAATCTTGAAACTGATAGCAAAGATATGGAATTAAACCCTGGTCCACAAGATGCTTCTGATCATGGAAAGTGGATGAATGTGAATCAAAATGGCCCTCAATTTAAGGAAATGACTTTCAAGCAACAAAGTGACTCTGGACACAATGTCCGAAAGCCATCTCAGAAGGCACTGCGCACCCTATTTGTCAGAGGCATTCCTCTGAAAGATAACAGAAAGGAGGTTCTTCTTTCGCATTTTCGAAAATTTGGAAAGGTTATTGACATTTATATCCCCTTGAACAGTGAAAGAGCTTTTGTTCAGTTCTCGAATAGGGAAGAAGCAGAAGCTGCTTTGAAGGCACCTGATGCTGTAATGGGTAATCGATTTATTAAGCTTTGGTGGGCAAATAGGGACAACATTCCTGATGATAGAGTAAGTGGCAGCAGTAATGTGCCCATTACTCCCCGGGGAGTAACACCTTGTCCGGCTTTTCTCCATCCATCTGCTCCTGACAAAGGAATAGAAAATTCTCAATCTGCAGGTGGCAAGGACGGTAATGCCCATCCTTCTGTTGCTCAAGTGCCAGCCTATTATAAACCAAAGCCCACTGTTTCCAGTAGTCCCAAAGCGCCACCTCCTTTACAAAACAAGCTGGAGAGTTTAGAGCTTTTGAAGGAAGAACTCCGTAAGAAGCAGCTGATGCTTGATCAGAAACGAAATGATTTCCGGCGCCAGTTGACTAAACTCGAAAAACATGTAATTCTCTATGTCCTTAATTTAGTATAAGCTAAAAGAAATCTTCTAAGCTAGTAAGTTTGGTGTTTTCTATGCTCAAGTCTTTGTACCTTTGCTTCCCTTGTGTGTTTTTTAATATATGCCACTGGAACTGGCATTCTATTTATATTAGAATCGCTGTTTTATTTGCCTTTAGCCATGCAGGGAAGGATACCCTAAGAGGGCAGCTATAATCAGTATTGGCTTGCCTGCGTCAAATCTTTGTTTCTTGCTCTGTTTCGTTTGTGCTCTTGATATTATTCAAAAAAGAGTTAGTTTTTGTCCTTCAATTCATGTGCATTGGGTTTAATGTTTAATGTTTCAGTAGGAACTTCACTTTTCGAAGCGCATTGGGTGGGTTGGGGTAAAATTGGTACTTCTATTAGTTACCAGATAAAGTGAGGTCTTGTGTCTGTGCTAGTTGTTTACTTGTCTTGCTTCTGTGCATTTAATAAAATATGTTTTCCCCTTCTTTAAAGAGTAGAAAAATGACAACTGTAAATTCTGTACCCTCTCCGGTTTACTTCTATGGTTGGCTACTCTTTTAAGTTTTCGTACTTTTGCAGGCTACAGGCCTCAAAGATTTAACATCAGATCCAGCCACCAAAAGGCTTAAAGGGGACACACTGGCTGATGCTGTGGAAGCTGAAACCTCCGGGTCGATACCAAGAGCTAGCATGGTTGCTGAAAAATCTGCCGAGCATGCTCCACCAAATAGTTTCACTTCAAATTCGACTGCAGCTCTGCCGGAATCTCCGAGTTCAAGACCTTTAATTCGTCCACTGGCCCCTCTAGGGGCAAGGTCACCGCTTTTGACCAATAGATTCAAACTGGACAATCGCTCTACTTCATTCAAAGTTGTTTCGCCTTTACCGGATGGCCTTGCAAATGTAATTTCTCTGTCAATCTCGTTCTTTTTTTTTTTTTTGTGGCCTGATGGATGAATATGGGAGGTCAAGAAGCGAGAGCTTGCCCACCAAGAATTCATGCCATGCATGAATGTGAGACTTGTTGAATAAGCCCCTGTTTGGCCCCCATTTTGGGATGTTGAAAATTTTTGGAATAGTGATTGATGGGAGAATGTGTGGTAGAAAAGTGATGAAAAGTTTTATATTTGCGTGTAATATTATTTTATTAAAAAATATGTGGTTGAAAATAAGAGAAAAAAATATATTTTAAAAATAATGAGAATGAAACAAGGGCTTAATGTGGGTCAAGGTAAGAAAAGACGTGCGCCAGATGAGCTTATTGAAATGAAGAGAGAAAAAATTATTAATGTAATGTAATGGAAAAAAATGGGGGCCAAACGGGTGCTAAATCTGCAATTTTTTGACTGCTATTTTTACCTCTAGCTGACTCCTCAGGTTCATACATATCAAATGGCTATAATGCACACTTGTGATTAAATCTTCAAGTGTTTCTGTGATCTCCGTGTTGGCTTTGTCCCCTTTGTTTTTCTTGTCGTGGCGTGAGAGAGGGGTGGGGGGATGGGATGTTGTGAACATCTATTCTGAAAGTAGAACTCTAGTTTCAGTTATTTCCTTTGATTGGAGTTGCGTATATCTTATCATTTTAGGCTGAGCGTGGGGTCATTGCCTCATTGGCATATGTCTTCGGATCTTTTCATGTGCATTCTTGTTTTTCTTTACGTGATAACTTTCTATTTATAGGTTACTGCTTTAGAGGAACACTTCTCAAGTTATGGGGGTCTTTCTTCTGTGGAACTGGAAGAGTCCGAGCCTCAAGAAACTAGTAATGCTTCACTGCCATCAAATGTTGCAGCTCATGTCTCTTTTACGACAAGGCATTCTGCTGAGAAGGCATTCTTGAATGGGAAATGCTGGCAAGGCCACAATTTGCGGTTTATGTGGATTACTTCTAGTAATTCTAGCAAAAACACTGTTGGCAGAGGAAATTCTTCAGCTCCTTCTGATAGGCCATCAGATACTAGTGCTCAATCTAGTGGAGAAGCTGTTGCTTCTAGTGATTCTAGCAAAAACATTGGTGGCTCTGGAAATTGTGCAGCTTCTTCTAATAAGCTTTCAGATGCTAATGTTCAATCTAGTGGAGAAGCTGTACCTACTCATGAGAAAACATCTGCCTCAGGAAGCGACGAATCTGAAAATCCGACAAATGAAAGTAACGCAGTGTTTGTTAATCATGACAAAGACTCCAAGTCGAGCTCAACCACAATTTCAGGCGAAGAACAGTCAACTTGAAGAAGTTCATCTTCTTGTAGCTGCATCGCGGAGTTTGTACAGTGAGCTGCAATTTCACGTCATTCAGAGGTAGCTAAATTCTGGCATCAGTTTTGTGTTTTCATTTTCGGGACATGTACAAAGGAATTTTCTTAATTTTTCAACTGTCGGTTATTGACACCTTACTTTGAGGTATTTCTATTTCTAGGAATGAGGATTATAATTGAATATGAAACATTTGAACTGTATCCCTTGAACATTTGATGCTCTCAGGTTTTGTTTATTTTGCTATTTATATTGCCAATTTGATGTTTGGTGTTGCTTCCTGAATTAGGATCTGAAAAAGTCGTCAAAATATGCAGAAAAAAAATCATCTCAATCGAAATAAAATGGTCTTAAATGCTCATTTTCAGTATTAAATTGGCAAATATGTATTCAAGAGAATAATTTGGCGGCTGATTAAATTGACAAATATGAATTCTTCTTAAAAAGAAAGAGGCCTTTGTTAGAGCTTGAATCGGACCGATTATCTTCTCGGCTTTTCCATGTAAATTCAATTGCAAGGACCCGAGCTTTGTCCCCACTCATTCTTTTAAGTACTATCTACTTCAGGAGTGCTTCTGTAGCTCTCATGAATTTTTGTCGCATCCCCCGTAATTGAATTGTGATAAATTTAAACCGGATCCTGGTACCAATTGAATTTTGGACAAAAGTCCAAGGAAAACAGAGGTCCACTATTGACACTAGAATTGGGCTTCTCGGGTTTAGGCCCAAGAGTCCAGGTTGACGAAGTTCATTGATGAGTGTATTTCAGTCATACTTCAGGTATCATCTAAACTTGATATTTAATTAATTTCTATGAATTTTAAAACGTTTTAATGTGTGTTTTGATATTATGATATATGTTGATTAAAATGAAGAAAATAAGCAAAAATTGACAATATTGGAGAAGAAGGCTAAATTGTAAGGGATTCAAAGTTCAGGGACTAAAGTAAAAATACTTCGAAGTTGTGTCGGACCTCACAATAAAGATTCGAGAGTGCTAGGAGTCAATTTGATGAATAAAAAAGTCAAATGGATGAAATATAGGTAAAGTATGATCACACATCAATTTTCAACCAAAAAAATTATGCTCCGAATTTTCAGTTCATATTAAGACTCATTTTTGATATAGCAAACGTTTGAATTGAAAAATGATATTTGAAGCAAAGTTGTAGCACTTAAGAGTTATCTTTTCAATGCATCTTGAATTGCCTCAATTAGATATTGAGATAAAAAGTTATGATAAAAATACTGAAAGACGCACAATGCTAAATTTTCATCAGAAATCGGGCGCCGCAGCACCATGATTGTGGCGTCGAGGCGCCGCTAGGCGAGAAAAAAAGGTTTTTGAGTTTTTTTTTTATTCTTTTCTTAGCCCAATACGACTCCAATCCTTCCAAAACTTCAAAATACTATAAATACAACATTTAAGACTTAATTCTTGGGGGTGAAATGTTCAAGAAGAAAGGGGGTATTCAACACAATTTTTCAAGAAGGCAAGAAGGAAAAACACGAGACTCAAGAACAAGACAAAGAAGAACAAGAAAACAAATTGAAGATCTACATCCTAATTTTTCTATTTTCTTCCCTATGTCTTTTTATATGATTTTTAGTATATTCATATATTACATCATGAGCTAAATTCATTATCTAGGGTTTGATTGTAGCCAAAAACTTGAGAATGTGAATTGATTAATTTTAGTTATTTCTATTAGATTTTCCACTTGTGTTTATTTGTGTTATGATTTTAATGCTTTCAATTAATTGGTCACTAATTGAATGATTTAATGCTAGTCAATTTCGGCATTTGAGAGAGGGGAGTTTAGACTTGATCATAAGAATAACACAATTTAGAAAATTTTAGGTTTCGAGAGAAAGTATAATTTGTTTGAAGCATGTTTCATTTAAGAACTATGAACTTGATAAATTCTATATTTTAATTCGGAATAGAGATATTGGAATTAATTTATAAGATTAATTTTTATCCGGCGCTCGAGAGAGGGAGGTAGAATTACATTAGGATTCTTGCTTATAAACATGAAAAATTAATTAGAGATAACTATGTTTTTTAGAATCATATTTGACAGTTAGGTGAGATCCTAGGCTTCTTCACTTGATTATTCTTCTAACTTGCATTCATTTGTTGAATTTGTCATCATATTAGTTTAAAAAATATTGATTATAAAGTTCATTCATCTAGATAAAATAGAGGCTATTAATTATAGTACTTAGTATAAAATCAAATATCTATCCATGTGGATTCGACACTCTTACTCTATACTATATTACAAAACTTGACACCGTACACTTGCAGTATAAATCACGTTGCATAAAACGCGTGACATCTACCCAAGCCACTTGAGAAATGAATGATGAAGCTTTAAGTTGTGAGAATTGGCATGCTAAACGAGCTGGATAAATGAATTCATAAATTTGTTCAAAATCATCAACCAAATGTGTNATTGACCACTAATTGAATGATTTGATATTAGTCAATTTCCGCACTCGAGAGAGTGACGTTTAGGCGTGATTGTAAGAACAATACAATCTACGAAATTATAGGTTTCGAGAGAAAGTATAATTTTTTTTAAGCATGTTCCATTTAAGAATCACGAACTTGATAAATTCTATATTTTAATTCGAAATAAAGATATTAGAATTGAAATATAGGAATAGTTCTTACTCGACACTCAAGAGAGGAAGTAAAATTACGTTAGTGTTCTTACTTATAAGTTTTGAAAAATTGATTAGAAATAATTATATTATGGAAAAAAAATGAAAAGTTATTGATGTGATGTAAAATATTATTTTATTGAAAAATGTGTGGTTAAAATTGAGTAGAAGAATGAAAATGAAAATTTTAATGTGTATCAAACTGGAGCATAATTGAGAATCATATTTAATAGTTAGGTGAAATCAGAAATCATAACCCTTTGCTTCCTCACTTGATTATTCTTATAGTTTGCATTTATTTGTTGAATTCGTCACAATATTAATTTAAAAAAAAACATTGATTTTAAAATTCATTCATCTAAATAAAATAGATGCTATATAATTATAGTAATTAGTAGACATTTGAATTACAATTCATGTGAGTTCGACACTCTAACTTCATTATTATATTACAAAACTTGATATTGTATACTTACAGTATAATTCACGTTGCATAAAACGCATGACATTCATCAACTAAGAAAGGTGGCCACTCGTACGGGCGATAAAGTCTTTGCCAATCATGATTCCAAACAACATGGTAATGATGGATATCCATGTTTGGATGGACAAAAATATCGGTTCCTTCTGTCAAAATTTGTTTGTTCTAACCAAAGTTAATATTTTTTCGGGGAATAATCTTTGTGTACTGGTAAATGGTTAGGGTGATGTAGCATGATCCTTTTTTCGGTGCAATGTTGACAATTTTTCTTTAATGACATTTATTCACATTCCAATATGAAAAATTAAGGGGTTGTTCTCTTCGTATTTCAGTTTTGAATTTTGAGTTTTGAATTCATTTTGTGTTTTGTGTTTTGAATGTCCATTTTGATATTGCTGAAAACACGTTCTTTTTATTATTTTAAAAAATTGTTTTCAAAAAAAAAAAAAATGAATTTTTGACTTGGTTTTAACAGAAAACAACAAAAACGACTTTTTTTTAGCGTTTTCCATTTTCTTTGTAAATTTGAAACTCGTTTTTGAAAATTCGTTTCAATAGGTAAGCAAATGCGTTTTCAGTGTTATCAATTGAAAATTGAAAATGACCTGCAACAGTAAAGAGAACCGGCCCTAAATGCCTTGGCTTTTCTGACTAAAGATAGAATTGTGTCAACTGATTTATAAAAATAAGAAGGCAGTTCCTCTCGATTCTATTTGGAACCACAATTTGGCTACTCCTACTCTTATTTAATTTCAAGTAGTAATAATATTTATAATTACTGATATTAATCATCAATCTAGTGTTGAAAATTTACTTATACATGTACAACGAAATGTAAAATATTTTTTAATTTCCTTCAAAAATCGTCTTTGTGTTTAGATATAAATCTTTATTAAATTTTTTACTTTAGCAACTTTTTCAAACTTCTTTGATAATTTTGTTAATGAACAATTTACGCTCTTTCTTCTCCTTTGCGAATTTGATCTATCATGATCTTTTCACACTACAATTATCAAATTGTTCAGCCTTCATTGATAATACATGAGAACAAGAATGAGAAATTATAGTTTCTCTTTATTGTAAAAGCAAGGTTGTGGATATTGTAATTGTGTTATAAAAACTCGAACATTAGTTGTTTATCAATAGATGTTTAAGTTGGCTTAACCACCCACTAAACATAAGTAGGTTAATTAGTTAATTAATTTATTAAATTAAATTTAAATCATAAATTAATTAACTTAAGTCAATTAATGAACAATCCAATTAATTAATTCTACAAATATCTCATACTTGTCAATTAATTAATTTTCAATATCATTCTTCTAGTTATTGCATTTTTTGTGTGATCCATTAGGTTCTCAATCACGATATTATCCTATAATGTGAATTATTATTTTGATATAATGAAATAAGATAAATTAAAATTCTTCTTTTAATTTATCATTAATTTAAATATATTAATTAATTCACATTTGTCATCCCCAATTGAATCTAGCAATGTGTCAGTACAGTACCTGTGATGAAAAATTTCAAGTGGTGCAACAAAATCAAACTTATACGTTTACTGTGGAACTATAATTCCTTTGAGAATATAATTCGATCAATCACAAGATATGGAGATATATTTATCTCGCTTAATTCGATCATGTCTTTCGTCTCATTCTTAAGTCAATAATCGTCGAAAATCTTTTTCGACTTACAAACTCAAATTGGTCAAGGATTTCGATATCAACAAGTGGATAAAATATAAACCATAAGCTCTACCATCTAAGAGTGGCAAATCGTCTATTAATCATTCACAACTTTCATATGATTCTTGATCCGAACAATGTCCTAATAATGACTCTTGGCATAGCAATATCCAACATCACCAAATATGAATGTCATCTATAAGATAATATGATAACATCAAATCGAATGATCAATTCCTCAACATATGTTAGAGATTAATTGACACTTAAATAATTATCTATGTGGAATCTCTATAGTGGGTTTTCAATATTTTGTTTTCTTAACGAAGCTTCTACTCATCTATTTAAATGTCATTACATTTTAACTTTGTGAGATTAGTTACTCACTTCATAAGTGAAAAATGTCACATTTGTGTTCTATCCATAATAACGATATTCGTATCTTATCATTACTTATGATCACAGATAATTTAAGATTTAATCATATGTGACTTGTATATTACAGTCACAATTCCTTGTGATCAATAAGTTAACAAAACTTGAATTTATGGATTATATTAATTTAATTTGTTAGAATAATAATTAAATTAAATAATAAATCTCTCATAAATAAAAATGCATCAATCATATTAAAAATATTTACATCCAAAATTGATTGAACTTAAGGTGATAGCAATAACATGATAATAAATGATATATTCATTTAAATATGAGGTCTCATGATTCATTTAGTTAAACTTATCGTCATCGCTAGTACTAAATAGTATGTAATCCTAATTAGAAGTGCAAAATTGTGTGTTGGTTGGTCAAAGGATATAGTGGGCCTAAAACAGTTTAGATTGAAAGTTAAAGTTAGGGCAAACTGCATCTGCAGTCCATAATGTTTTGACATTTTTATACATCTACTGACATTTTTTTCCTTAGCTTAATTATCTATATTTCAAGCCTCTGGAATTAAAATAAAATTTTTAAATAAATTTTAATAAAAAAAATGATGAAATAGTGAATAAAAAATGATGAATAAAATTAATTATTAACTTTAATTTAAATTAAAATCAAGATTTTAATCAATTCAATACCGGGTACAAGTGTCATTGAAATGGCGAAATACCACGCATTTGCCTTGGTTATTCCCGTCCTATTAGGTCAGTCTGGCTGGTTGTCATTTCTAGTGACATCATGATTTTGTTTTCTCTAGTTTCTCCTGGAAATCCAACCATTTAATTCTATTTGAATTTGCAAGTAGTGTTATTTATAGTGATGATTGATGGTCGTTCGACGTGAAGTATATGTAACAAACTGCTACATATATGCTACCAATTCGAAAAGAAAAACATCAAGTAATTGCACGAATGACCATAGATTAGCGAGCTTATACTCCAACTGTTTCTCCACTACATCCCACAGAAAGCAAGGATCGAATTAAAACACACAATGGACATACACAAACAAACAAGAAACTTATAAAAATAGCAGCAACTGCATTGTTTCTAGCCATGGAAACTGGATCTTAATTCTATAATCTCATCCTTCTTCAAGTTCTACCACCGGTACTTTCTTTCCCTTCTTGTGTTTTCTGCTGTATCGTCTGCCCAGTCTCCTTCGTTTTCTGCCCAACTTGCATGGCCGTATCCGCCATCCGCCTCTTCGAGAGCTCCAGCTGCTCCGGCATGGACTCAGTAAACTGCCTCAAGAAATTCACAACCCAAGAAAGCGACGACAGCCCGGTTAGCCCGAAAGCACCGGAAGTAAGGAAAGCAGTGACAGCAAGGCCAACAAGAATGGCGGCCGGGACTAGAACCGGGCTGAAGATGATGAAAAGAGGGGTAGTGACAGCAAGGCCAACAAGGCTTCCGACAAGTGTCAATCCAGCGAGTGCCAGTAGGCTTCCACCAACAGGGAGGAGAGTGACGACTGCCAAAACTTGGCTAGTTGATGGACCCTTTTTTGGGAGGACACTCTTCATTCCGCCGCCTTGATCATAGCGTGAATGAGTGTGAACTTGGACCTGGTGAGGCTGTGGACGATCACGTTCAGCCATGGAAAAATTGAATTGTTGTGTGAAAGAAAGAGGGAATTGAATGAAGAAGGGTTTGATGTTAAGGTGGAGTTTTTAAAGAAAGATAAAAGTGCAACGTGTTGGAGTGCATGTGTAGATACGGAGTTAGGGGTTTGCATGAGATACAAGTTGCATTTTCTATTGCCACATTTCTTGTTTCTCTAATGGTCTGTTTGATTGGTTTAATTGTTTTTTCTTTCTTTTTCTTTATTTTTTTCCTCAGTGGGCTATTTTTGTTTTGTTTTCATGTATAAGAAACCGGGTTCTATGGGTTTAGTTTCTAGTGAGCAAGGTCTTGTTATTCATGTGATACTACGAAATGAAATAGGATTAATTTCATTTTTGATCACTGAACTTTCAATAAAATAATTTAGTCCCCCGTTCGGTAGGAATTAAAATTTATATTTTAATGAAGGAAAAAACTAGAGGTACTCAGGCGTTTTACACTCCAGGGTACACGCCCCTCACACCACCGCGGGCCCACCGCAAATATAATAATTCCCCCCCCTCCACCTTCCGATTGTGAGGGGGACAGTGGGGCCAGATAACCGGGCGTGTAAACGCCCGGGTACCTATAGCATGACACTTCAATGAATATATGGAACTAATTTTAATCATATATTTTTTATCATTGAACTTTCAATGAAATAATTTAGCCCCTGCTCAGTAGAAATTAAAATTTAAGTCAAAGTTAACAACTAATTTTAATCGTATATTTTATGGGACCAACACTTTTTAGCCACACATTTCATCAACTTGTATTAAAATCTACTAAAAATTTTATTTTAATCTCTACAAAGCAGCAGCTTAATTTATCACAATTAAATTATTTGACTATAATTCATTTTCAATGTTACTTTGTTTGGCTCATACTTAGCCCTTGTTTCTCTCCCATTTTTTCAAAAATAATGTTATTTATCATTATGATGATAAAATATCGATGATGTAACAGTATGTGAAATAATGAGATTGAACAGTTCAAATTTTTATGAGAGAGAGGGAGGAGAGGGAGAGAAATGTGAATGGTAATGGGTTGACACATGATCGATATTTCATAACCATAATGATAAATATTATTACTCGTCTTTCAAAATTTTTTTCTACATACTCACGTTCAACTACATAAATACACAATAAAATATTTTACACGTAAATCCAAAATTTTGCTCTACTTTTTAACCACACATTCTCCAAAACTTCACTATTCAAAACAATGTTTTTCTAAACGAAAAAGGCCACCAAACATGGACTTAAAAACACTCAAATTACTTTTTATATACACATTTCATGGAACCAATAAATACTACTGGTGTGGAATAATTATAAGAGAAAATCATAAACAAGTTTGAAAAGAGGGGAATTAAGAAAGATCTACAAAAACATGGGTAATTTTCAGCTCGGGTGTCAGATTTATGCAAACATACAATCCGAAAGCGTTTCTCATTTCTCTACAATTTTCCCGACATGGTCAAACTTTCGATGTCAAATTCCATTGTCTAAGTGTCCATTTGTATTTTTCCGTTTTAGGCCAATTTAAGGGTATTTTCATCATTTTTACATTTTTTTTATTTTATTAAAATTTGTTTAACGAATTAGAATTTTGATTTTAATAGGATTCATTTTGACTCTTTAAATATATTTTAAGGGCTTAAAAGTCCTTCATTCGTTTTTTATTAATAATAACAATTCAGTTTCTCGTTATCTGGTGGATTTCAGTATTTCTTAGTCCGTTCGAGCAAAATTCGATCAACACATGTTTGTGTGTTATGAACAAATTCTTTTCATTATTCATGTTTTTGTCATGTGTCAACTACTCACTTATCAACAACCAATTTCTATTTATTCATAAACAAAAATGTTAATAAACACTTTAGAAACCGTTGAGTCACTCTGTTATCAAGAATTTTTTGGTCGTGTTGAAAAACACATTGGAGCAGAAGAAGCGACATCAGACCAAGAAGAAGCAATGGCTGAACTTTCATCTCGCAACCCCGGTTCAAAGACAAAAGGATGAACAAAAGATCAATTCCAGAACGTAGAAAAGACAAAAGAGAGATGGAGCGACCTCGTCTTTATTCAGAGAGGTTTCTTCAACACCCTTTGAATGTCTCTTTAGAAGAGGTATTCATGCAAGTTGGAGACAAGGAGATCTTCTGTAGACTTCTTCCCTTAAAGAAAAATGTGGCTAGATCCCATCAAAACAGATGTTTTCGATACCACAAGTCGATAGGATACAATATAGACGATTGCATGGATATGAAGGAACAAGTAGAAGTTCTTATCAGGCAGGGCAACTACGTGAGTTTATCTCCAAACCAGGGGAAGTAAACTAGGCACCCCCTATTCAACCACCTCCCCATATCAACAAACAAATCTACAGCCTGTTCCTCTAGCACAGCATGATCAAAATCCCCAACCAAGAGCAAAAATAAGATTACCAATAGGACTATAGGAGGAAATCAATATGCTGAAGGCTCAATGAAAGAGAGTAGAAGACAAGCCTAAAATTCGTGAGTTTGGCAAAATTATGAAATAGGACGGCACAAGTCAAATTTCACAACTACGCGGTGCTAGAATGGTTTGGCCTTTTTGAAGAAAACTCCTAAAGAGTAATACAAAACCAAAGATTGCAAGGTTTCACAGAAGAAACTATTGATGGACGAGGTCAAATCTCTCTGATTGTTGGGCTAGGAGAAACTCCCTACCAATGAAGAATAATTGCTGATTTCTTGGTGTCCCATCAAGTTATAACACAATTTTAGGAAGGCCTATCTTGTACGAATTGAAAGCTGCCACCTCTATCTATCACTATTCCATGAAGTTTCCTACGCCAAGTGGAGTAGGAGTCGTACTAGGTAATCAAGCTGAGGCCAGGTCTTGTAACGTTGACCTATCCAAAGTAGGGGTAAATGTGTTCCAATAAGTTTAGTATGATTGATCTTGAAAAGCTCAATTGAAAGGCCTGTTTCAATCGACCTAACATAGATAAGCATCACTAAGGAACACCGTAAAAAACCTGAAGATAATCGCTTGCCATTTTATGAAAAGGAAGCAAACTTGCATCCTTCTCTAAGCGTCTTGATAGTGGCTCTACCCATAGTTGATGTCAATGTCCCCAATGTTTTAGCCTTAGTTCAGTGGCCATTTTTTTGAATAGTAAATTTTTTGAGAATGTGATTAAAAAGTAGTAAGTTTTTTGAATGTACGAGTAGAATATTTTATTGTATGAATGTGGGGTTGAAAATGAGTATGTAAAAAAAGAAGTTCTGAAAAATTAGGAGACAAATAGTGGCTTAGTTGATACATGAAGTGCTTTTAATATTACGTATGTCAACACACTCAAATGGATGGGAGTCCAACTATATTTTCTACAATACTCAAACATAGTTCTTGGGTTGAATGGAGCCCTATGGCAAAAGGAAAGACCCAATTCGCTATTGAGGTTGAAGAAGCTCATCGCCGAGCTAGAGTTAATGCAGAGTTTGTAGTGTTTGACTCCATTTTACCATATGATGCAAGTATGGGATAGCCTCTCCTCTTCAAATAAAAAACCATCGTACATATGTACCATTATTCCATCAAATTGCCAACACCTTATGGGACATGGGAAATTAAAGGCAATAAGAAAGTTGCTAAAAGGTATCGTATTATATACTATTTGATGAGTGTTCTACACGCATCATAATTATGTCACTAAATGCGTTATATTGTTACCTTTGATAGAGTTTTAGGGTATTTTAATGTGTGTTTTGATACTGTGATATAGATTGATGAAATTGAAGGAAATAAGCAAAACTTGACAAATTGGAGAGATGAGCTAAATTGTAAGAGACCAAAAGTTCGAGGAGTAAGGTGCAAACACTCCAAAGTTGTGTCGGACCTCACAATGAAGATTTGAGAGTGTTTGAAGTCAATTGGATGAAGAAATAAGTCAAAGGGATCAAATATAGTCAAAGTATGATCACACATCAATTTTCAACCGAAAAAGTTATGCTCCAGATTTGTGGTTTCATATTGAGACTCATTTTCGACATAGAAAACATTTGAATTGGAAAATGACTTCTGAAGGAAAGTTGTAGCCCTTTGAATAAGCTTTTCAAAGAATCTTGAATCACCTCAATCGGATATCAGGAACAAAAGTTATGATCAAAATACTGAAAGCTGGCGGATGACTTTTACAGCCGGAAAGAGCGCCCCTGCGCCCGAGAAGAGCGCCCCTGCGCTACGGCCGCGGAATTTGCCAAATAAACCCTAATATTGAGGAATTAAAAGGAGGCACAATACATACAAGAAAGGGGGGTTGAAAAAGAGGACTTTTGGGAAGAGAAAACAAGGATCCACACCAAGGAGAAGACCATTGAAGATTGAGGAATCAACAATCAAAGAGTTTTTCTTATTCTCTATCAATCTTTTCTCTTTTATTAATGTTTAAGAACATGAATTGTGTTGTTCTTTATTTTTTCATGGAATAATCTAATTTTCTAGAGATTCAATGTAGCCAATACTAGATATTATGTTTTGATTATCTAATTATCTATTTCAAGGATTGTTCAATTAGTTTATTTGTGTTTATCCATTTTTAATGCTTTTGAATGCTTGATCACCATTTGAATGATATGGAGTTTGGGATTTACTATCGAGAGAAGGAATTCTAAATAGTGACCATTGATAAACACAACCTAGGAAATTATAGAGTTCGAGAGGCCTATGAAATCCTTTGTAGTCATTAAGAGAACCAAGATCTACATGTACTTTATCATCCTAATTTTAGATGGAGACTCAAAATTAGGGTTTTAAGAGTAATTCTCAATTCACCATCGAGAGAGGGGATTAAGATAATTTCGGGTTTTTGACTAATAAACATAAGAATAAATTAAGGAATAGTTAGATGATCGAAGCATAATTGATAGTTAGGTGAAATTAGATCTCTAGAGTTTAATCCCATTGGTATTGATCTTGTGTAATTGCATTATTAACTTATTAAATTAGTTTAGTTAGTTATTTCATTCAATCATTCGTGTTTTCTAGATAAAATTAAGGTTATTATAATTACAGGAATTATTAGAATTTGATATCAATCCTGTGGAAAACGATACTCTACTCTCACTATATTAAAACTTGACACCGTACACTTGAAGTTGGAAAATTCACGCATCACTATTCCATAAAAGCTGGGTTCCCTAACATCTCACTCCAACACGGAGTAAACATGGTATATCTAGTAGAGCTTGATCTCGGTTCATTAGATCCCATATTCAACCTCAAGGACAAGGGTACCGAAAATGTAGAGAAGTTAAGACAAAGTCTAGATCAGTTCAGGTCAAACCCCAAAGAAGCTGAGAATCGAGCATAAATTGTGATAGCCCCTCTGATCTGCACTTGTGGAATTCCTCAGTTAAAACCTGGATGTATTCGCTTGGAGCCATAAATACATGGAAGGGATTGATATGAAGATTGCTTGCCACAAGCTTAATGTTGATCCTTTAGTTTGCCCCAAGCAACAACAATGAATGTCGCTTAGTACAGAAATGTAGGAATGATAACCTAAGAATAACTAACCAAGAGGGGGTGAATTAGTTTTTAAAACATTTTCGAAGAATTAATCTAAATTTAAGCAAGTAAGAACTAAATAGATTTAATTAAATAATAAGCGCAAATATGAACGTGATAAGTAAAAGGGAAAAATGATGCAAACGAGATAATTATGGAGAAGCAATGATCTACGTCGTCCGTTACCAAGCTCTCCGGCACGACTAAAGTCTTTTCACTATATTGATGGTGCAATTCAATCCTTTACAACGCTTTCGATGGCTGAAAAATAAGGAGCACCGATCCTTATAAAATATTGAGCGTTACGAAACCTTAATATGACCCGAACGATGATTTATAGTGATTGTAATAAATTGAGTACCAAGAAAGAGATGAAAAACTTTGATGAATATAATGATTTTACAAGTTTGATTCAATCAATCAAAATTTTCAATATGAAGAAGCATAAGAAATATATGTATTGTAAATTCAAAGGTCTTCTTCAAAATATGTCTCTCTTTTATGAGTAATGAAATAAGTTAGGTACAAAAGAGAGATGAAAAACTTTGATGAAGATGATGATTAAAGAATTTGAATCAATCAAAAAATTTGATATGAAGAAATAAATTAAATGAATGCAAATGTAAGCTTAAAGAAATCTCTCAAAAGATATCACTTTGATGCGCTTGGAGAATGTTGTAATGAATGCAAAAAGTAGAGGTATTACTATTTATAGAGTTCAAAACGTCAAAAAATTTGTGAGTTCGGATGACTCCTCTGATTGACTGTCTTTTGTCCGTATGACCAACATAGTCGTTTGTAGATTAAAAATCAAAGATCAGAATGGTCAAATTTTGAATCGTTGGAAACTTTCGGACGATCGTCTCTTTTATCCGATTGATCGCCATTTGGTCGACCTCTTCTTCCGGCCAGTCAATAGTCTGCCGCTTCGATCCTTTTACATTTTGATCTTGTTTGTTCCAATTCAACAGTTTTGAAAGGTATGAAGTTTTGGAAAGTATTTTTAACTAAATTTTGAAGATAAAAGATGTTTTTCAAGTTCGAATATCATTTTTAAAAGTCATTTTTATATTTGATCATATCATTGTATTATAATGACTTTTAATGCACAAAATTAAGTTTAATGCATAGAAAGATTTTGAGACATTCATTACTAAATATCAAAATGTTAGTACATTTACACTTTTTCTAAGAAATCAAGTCCTTGATCTTGCTCCAAAATTTGGCTTTTAAGTTCTTGAATGTGTGACTTCGATCTTGACCTCTTTCATGAGTCCGTTTTGTGATGATAGTTTTTAATCTTTTGACGACCATCGATCAATTTTTCATAGTATGCTTTGAAAAATTATAATAATTTAAATTCAAGTTGTTAGTAAAAAAGATTAACTTGTTTGTTACGATCAAAATTTTAAGGCTTTAATCAACTATATGTCAACAATTTTTTCCTTATTATGATAAATAAGAAGATTTACAAAGTAATAGCCCAAAAATAACTAACCAAGAGGGAGGTGAATTAATCTAAACTCAAGCAATTAAAGACTAAATAGATTAATTCAAATAATAAGCACAAATATGAAAGTGATAAGCAAAAAGGGAAGAGAGGATGGAAACGTTATAATTGTGGAGGTTCGATCCAAAGTTATGATATCATCCTCCGTTACCAAGTTCTCCAACACGAGCAATATCTTTTCACTATATTAACTAACTTATGGTGCAATTCAACCCTTTACAACGCATTTGTAGCTTACCAATAAGGAGCACCGATTCTTATATAATATTGAGTTTTACAGGACCTCAATATGACCCACAAATTTAAAGAGGGTTAATTTTACAATTTGAAACTTCTTTCTTTTCTTAATAAATAATATAAGTAAATTAAGTACAAAGAGATAAATAGGCTAACACTTAAATGAATAGAAATGAATGAAGTTCAAATGTTAGATGAGATTGATGAAAAAGATGATTTTCAAAAGTTGATTCAATTAAAAAAAAGTTTTTAAAGTAAATGTTTAACGAATTAAAAAGGATGTAAGCCCAAAGAGCTTTTCTCAAGTAATTAAAAAATGTTGTAATGAATGGTTAAATTTTGGACTATTGGAAAGTTCTAGTCGATTGCCTCTTCTAGCCGATCGATCGCCTCTTTGGGCCGATTGACCGTCCGACAGTTTCAAACTTTTTACGTTTTGGCCCCATTTGTTTCGATTCGAAGGTTTTGAAAGGCATAGTCTTTTGGAAAGTATTTTTAGCTAAATTTTCAAGATGAAAGATATTTTCAAGTCAAAATATCATTTTTAAAAGTCATTTTTATATTTGATCAAATCATTGTATTAAAATGACTTTTAATGCACAAAATTATTTTTTTATTGCATAGAAAGATTTTTAGCTTAAGAATTCATTACGAAATATTAAAGTGTCAATACCTTTATACTTTATCTAAGAAATCAAGTCCTTGATCTTGATCTGAAATTTAGCTCTTAAGTTCTTGAATGTATAACTTCGATTTTGACCTCTTTCATGAGTCCGATTTGTGATAGCTTTTGATCTTTTGACAATTATCAATCAATTTTTCATAGTATGCCTTGAAAAACTATAATCACTTAAATTCAACTTGTTAGTAAACAAGATTAACTTGTTTGTTACAATCAAAACTTTAAGGTTATAATCAACCATAAGTCAATAATTTCTCTCCTTTTGATTATGACAAACAAGATGATTTGCAAATTAATATTGAACAATTGATAAGGAATATAAATCTTAAATTTTGTATGTTATTCATATATTCTCCCTATCTTTTACAAATAAACAACCATTCACTTTAAAACATATGTTTATCAACACAATCATAATCATACCCATCTATCATCACATTCTCATCAAACATATCATCTTATATATTTTCCCCCTTTTATCATAAGTAAAACAATACAATATTCCCCTTCAAGTTAACACATAAAGCCTAATCAAAAGGTTCAAAATAGAGGATACAGGAAAGTCAAAGCATGAGTTTACGAAAGGTAAATATACAAAGAAGTGAGATCAACATAAGGACTAAAACAAATATGTAAAAAGTCATATCTAAGACTCCAGAGGAGGTGGTGGTGGGATATGTGCATTGAACTGAGCATAAACGACATTTTGATGAGCATGCATTACCTGATGTTGAGCGTGTTGAGTCTGCATCGCTGCTTGTTGATCTTGTATTGCATCTTGTGAACTTTCAGTCGATGAAACATCCCGCAAAGTACGTCGACGAAGGATGTAAGTTAATCGATGGGTCCGTTGAGAAGATTGTAGAGATCCTCGGTAAAATTAAATCGGACTAGGAACCTGTGGTATGTTGTCCTAACGATCATTACCGATGTCGTCTTCATCTCTTTCGAAGGGTAAAGTCGAAGATCCCAAATCCGAATCAAATCCCTTATTATAGGCCACCCATTGTCCATTCTCCTTGACAATTTTCATGCAATTAAGAGTATGAGTATTGATATTGTCAGTGATACAGAGTTAAACGAAGACCTCATCATTTAAAGGGATTTCAAAGTGTTTAAAATTTTTAGTAAGAAACAAGCCAAAGGGTAAAGGCTTGATGCTAGTGGTGGAATTGACGATTTTCATGTGACAAATTACAATAGTTGGAAAATCTAATTTTTGCTCGACTAAAAAGGAATCAAGAAAGAATAGGTCGAAGTGAGTAACTCCATCAAGATGACCTTTCTTAGGAATGATAACGTGGGGAATGATAATGTGTAAAACTTTACAAAGTAAAGTGAGTTGGTTTGAACTAAGTTTTATCGGATGTTCAAAAAAAAAATTCGGTCACTCTACGACATACAATGATAGAATTACAATCCTTTTTTTCTTTTGAGAAAACAAGAAATGCTATACGTACAAGGAGTATAAACCATATTTCTTTCATAAGTTTAGGATATACTTTTACTTTCATAGATATAGTCGAGACCTAACTTATACTTATAAAGAATTCTTCTACATGAAATGCAGGTGCTTGAAGAATAAAATTCGCAAAATCTACGCTCTTACCTATAAGGACGAGTAATTTATCAAAATGATTTTCTGGGACCTCGAGTTTGTCCTCCTATGAAGAAGTTGGCAACCTCTCCCTCCTTGGTTTCTTTCCCAGTATTTTGACCTTTGGCATGATTAAAAAAATGGAAGAAAAAAATTTAGAAAGTGATCGATTGTCAAAGTGAGAGAAAAGAGAGTTGTGGTGTTAATGGTGGATATGGTGAATTTGGAGGTAGATATATGGAGAAGAAGGAGAAGAAGAGAAGTTAGAGAAATAAGTGAAAAACAAGGGTTTGAAGGGTTTAAAAATTGGAAATTCCAACATTTCAGTCTACCGGACATTTTTTTTTTTGTTTCAAACTTCTGGGTTTGCGGTTGACTACTTCCGATCGGCGGTATGAATTTAATTTAGCCATGTATTTCGAACTCATCAATAATGTCAAAACGTCTTCGAATATGTGAGAAACAATCAAGTGCTAGAGGTTTAGTGAAAATGTCGTCAGTTGATTTCCGTATTTATAAATTCCAATACAATATCTCATTTTGTGCATGATCTCTTAAAAAGTGATATTTAATCTCAATATGCTTGGTTCGAGAGTGTAAAATGGGATTTTTTGATAAATTTATGGCACTAGTTTTATCTCACATGATAAGTGTATGATCAAATGATAAGTGATAATCACTAAAGATTTTTTTCATTCATAATGTTTGTGCACAACTAGCGGCCTAGATATATTCTTCTTCGGTGATAGATAATGCAACGGAGATTTGTTGTTTCTTACTAAATCATGATACAAGTGCAAAACTTAGAAAATGACATGTTCCACTAGTGCTTTTGCGATCAATGGTACAACCGGCTCAATTGACATCCGAATATATAAGTCAATGTGTGCACCCTTTGGATACCAAAGGCCTAAGGTTATAGTGCCACTAAGATATCTAAAAATTCTTTACAGCACTAAGATATGATTCTTTAGAATTTGATTGAAATCTAGCACATAAACACACACTAAACATAATATCGGGTCTACATGATATTAAGAAAAGAAGGGATCTGATCATAGTTTGATATTTAGTTACATCAACGGAAATACCTTGATCATTTTTGTCCAATTTTATAGATGTCTCATCTGAGTGTTCATTGGCTTCAAGTCTTCCATTTCAAACCTCTTGAGCTTGTCCAACATATACTTATGTTGACTAATAAATATCCCATCATTAGTTTGTCTAATTTTGAGTCCAAGAAAGAATGAGTTCTCCCATCATGCTCATTTCGAACTTCTTACTCATACATTTAGAAAATTCTTCACATAGAGAGATATTAGTTGCACCAAAAATAATATCGTCAATATAAACTTGAATGATTATCATATCATTCTTTTTGGTTTTGATAACGAGGGTAGTATCTGCTTATTGAAAAATCGTTCGAAATTAGAAATTTGCTCAATCTTTCATACCAAGCTCTAGGAGCTTGCTTTAAACCGTAAAGAGATTTTCTAAATTTAAAAATATAATCCAGATACTTGTGATCTTTAAAATCGGGAGGGAGGGTTGCTCTACATAAGCTTCCTTTTGAATATAGCCATTTAAAAATGCACTTTTGACATTCATTTGATAAAGAGTGAATCTTTTATGGTAAGTAAATGCAATAATCATGCTAATGGATTCTAATCTAACAATCGGTGCAAAATTTCCTCAAAATTTATGCATTCTTATTGATTATAATCTTGGGCCACTAGTCTAGCCTACGCACAATTATTCCATTTTTATCTTCTTCTTTTTCTAGAAAATTTTGTACAGATAACTGTTTGATCATTTGATCTAACGACTAAATCTCAAATATGTTTTCT
Organism: Fraxinus ornus; assembly: GCA_903798235.1. NCBI lineage: Eukaryota > Viridiplantae > Streptophyta > Magnoliopsida > Lamiales > Oleaceae > Fraxinus > Fraxinus ornus. The sequence continues at coordinate 74,214 of CAIGRF010171564.1, forward strand.
TTCAAATTGATTTAGTTCTTCTTGCATAACTAGAATCCAAAATTAATCAAACTCGATTTCTTTGAAGTTTTTTTGGTTCAATTTGTGAGATGAAAGCACAACTATTTAGATGATTTTTTTTTGTAGAAACTCTATTAGTTATACCTTTAGATGGATCACCAATAATTAGTTCTTTTAGATGAGAAGGAACAAAACTCCATGCTTTTGGTAGAGTAGGATCATTTGGTACTTCAGAAGGTTTTATTTCACTTTGTTGAACGTTTTCTTCATCCTTGTGTTCATCTTTTGGATCTTCCTTGTTTTGATCTAGAATATTCATTTGTTCGAAAGGAATTTACAATTCTACATCATTAGTAATACATTTCTGACAATCAAAAGGATTAGTTTCATCAAATTAATATGCATTAATTCTTCAACGACTAGAGTTCTTTTGTTAAAGACTCTATAAGTTTTGTTAGTCGATGAATATCCTAAAAAGATTTCAATATCTAATTTTGAATCAAATTTTTTCAAATATTCTTTTGTGTTTAAAATAAAGCATTTGCAACCAAATACTTTGAAATATCCAATTTTTGGAATTCTATTTTTCCAAATATCATAGGGAGTTTTAGTTTTCTTTCAACTAACTAAAATTCTATTAATAATGTGCAAGCCATATTAATGGCTTCGGCCTAAAAGTGTTTTGGCAATCTATTCTCATTAAGTGTAGTTCTAGCCATTTCTTGCTATGTTCAATTATTCTTTTCTACTACACTATTTTGTTGAGAAATTCTGGGAGCCGAGAAATTGTGTTCATATCCATTTTCATTACATAAATTATCAAATTTTCCATCGTGATAACTTCTAATAGTTGTAATGGAGTACATTTTTCATTTTGAATATTTTTAAAAAAATGTTTAAATACATTCAAAGCTTCTTCTTTTAAATTTAAAGATAGGACCCAAGTAAAATTAGGAAAGTCATTGACAATAACGAATGCATAATGTTTACCATCTAAACTAGCGGTTCTAGAGGGTCCAAAAAGGTCCATGTGGAAAAGTTGTAGCGATTTTGTAGTTGAAGAGTATAATTTAGGTTAAAAGAGCTTTTCACTTGTTTTCCAAATTAACAAGCATCACAAAATTTATCTTTCTTGAATTTTAAATTTGGTAAACTTTTGACAAAACAATTTTTGGGAATTTATGAAAGAAGATCCACGCTAACATGACATAATCTCCTATGTCATAACCAAGTATTCTTTTTTAAACTTGATAAGCATTTTTCATCACTTTCAAATTCGATTAAAGATATAAACATCTTTACTTCGATTTCCTATAAATATCACCTCTTTTTATGTAGTATCCTTAATAAGGCATTTGGAAGAATTGAATTTTATATGATATCCTTTATACATAATTTACTAATACTAAGCAAATTATTTTTGAATTTATCTACAAATAAAACATTTTCAATTGAAGGAGGAGAATGGTTACCAATGTTTCCAAATCCAATGATTCTTCCTTTTGCATTATCTCCAAATGTCACATGGCATCCATCCTTTTCGAAGTTTGATAGTAACATTTTATCTATGGACATATGCTTTTAAGCATCCACTATCCAAGAACCATTTGATCTTTTATCTTCTTTGTTACCTATAAAAATAATTTAATTTTTGATCTTTGGTACCCATACACATTGGGTCATTGGTACACTACAAGAAAAAAAAGCCTTTTGCAACATGCAAAAGGCAACATTCATCAATTGCATGTTGCTAAAAGGGGTCTATGGCAACATTCAGCAAGTGTATGTTGCTATTGGTTGACAAAATTGAGTTTTGACAATGTTTTTTTAATGAATGTTGCTAATACACCTTTTTGCAACGTTCGCAGTTCGTTGTCTTTAATTTTTTTTTTTTTGCAAGGTTCAATGCCCGTTGCTTTTAACATTTTGCAACGTACAATGCGCGTTGCCGTAGATTAGTTTTAACAACGTGCAATGCACGTTGCCATTAGATGTTTTAGCAACGTGCATTTGAACGTTACCATTAACCTTTTTGCAACGTTCATTGCACGTTGTCATTAATAGTTTTAGCAACGCGCGTTCATTGCACGTTGCCATTAATATTTTTAGCAACGTTCAAATGAACGTTGCGATTAATCTTTTAGCAATGTGCACTGCACGTTACCATTACTTTTTATTTTATTAAATATAAAAAGAAAAATAGTGACCTCACCTCATTTCTCCTCCCCCAAATACCCAATCCCTAATTTCACCCCTCGTTGGCTCGTTCCTTCCTCAAACAAGAAACAACCTTCTCCATTTCTTCTTTGTCTGATTCTTTGCTCGTTCCCCTGCTCTGCCTCCGCCAGTCCGTTTGCTCCGTTATTAGGCTCTGCTGGTTGCTCCGCTACTGGTTCCACACTTCCCATACTCCGTCCGCCACACACCTCCTCTACTCTCCACTCTCCAATCTCCTCCGACTCCACTTCCAGCCTCCACAATCGGCTATTCCCAGTCTCACCTCCTCTGCCTGCTCTCCTGTCACTCAGACTCATGTATTTTCTTTAGACTTTAGTAGCTGATGTCTTGAATCTCTTGATGATATCTTAAAATCGACGGTTTTTGTTCTTTTTTTAATACTATGGTTTGGATATTGTTGTATGCTGTGTGCAGTAGATTGAACATTATGGAATTGAAATTTGGTATTGTTGAATTGGGTATTGCTGATTGGTGACTGCCTGAGTAGTCTCGCTGAATTGAATTGGGTTGAGCATATGAAAAGTTGATTGACCTAGGTTTTAGCTTTCAAAAAGTTGTTCTTTGAGGTCAAATGGAAAATTTGAGGGCATAATATTAATCTTCGGTATTATACCAACTCTCTCTACTTTTATCTTTTGCTTCTTTCTCTTACTTCTGGATGGTTCGATCATCGACTCGACCACTGAGAAATAATATATGTCCTCCAGTTGTGGACTTCCCAGCATCTGCAGATCAGATTAAGAATACTACTCATGATAAGAAACTTGGAAATGGTACCAACAGAATAAATCTTACTTTTAGGATATCCAGTCAATGCATAAGAATTTTTAGTAAGATTATGAAGTTAACTTATTTTGTTTGTTTCATTTTATGTTTTTCATTCTTTCTCAATTCTAGGGGTGAGAAAGTAAGCAATTGAGGTGGTGGTTCTTGAAAGTAGAGGTTTATCAAATTATATAAAACATCCAGTGTATACAAGCCTGAACCTACCAGGGTGACAATTCATATGTGCTATGACCAGTATAATACCAAAGATCAATATTATGCCCTGTCTGGGTTCGAGTATCATTTGAGGGGAATGGTAAAATTTAAAATAAATAAATAAAATGACTCACCAACTGCTGAAGGTTCATTGTTACACAGTACAACTATAAAGCCTTTTTGGGAACATAAATAGCATCATTGATGTTTTCTATAACATTTTTATGAGAAGGAATCTTCCAACAAGAAGGAAAGAAATGAACAAGCACTCAGGAAATAGAAAGAATTGAACAAGAACTTGGCAAGAAAATGTCCACCCCAAACCATAAACTCAAAATTTAGAACATTACCATCCAAATACATGGGAAATCAATGTATTGAATAAGTAGCAAGTGGTTAACTAGATAAGTTTATCTAGTATATTGCAAACTATATGGGAGATGTGATAACTAAAAAAGGTGAGAAAGGTGGTGTCAAGCTAGGACAATATGGCCACTTCCTTTCATAATATGAGCAATTAAGCTTGGGAATAAATCCATTAACCACTGATATCAGCTCCTTTTTCTTTTGAGAGAATTGTAAAATTCCAACTTCAAAAAGTTTAATTACCTTCCATATCTTGTAGAAACCAAAAGTAAAACTATTTCAATGAAATTTCAGAAACAATGCACGGAAAAAACATTTTACAGAGTTGATCAGCAAAATCACTTCCTGAAATTTTTTAGAGTTGTAGACCATTGCATTAACATGGAGAATTGTACAGAAATCTACATGAAAACCGATTCAAAATAAGGTCATCAAACAGCTAGATGTGTTTCTGGTGAAGGCAGTTAACTCATTTTCCTAAACTTTAATTGAAATTTGTGAGTATTGTGAGAAACAAGATTTTGGAAAATGAACATTAAAATGATTGATTGATCTGCCTAATAATCTCTACTGTTGAATTTAGTTCTGCTGATCATGCAAAATGCCATCGGCCATAAGAGCAGTAGTGTTAGTATTTCTGTCTAATTTCATGAGTTTATATCTTCTCTGTTTCAGACCCTTTGGAACTTATAGGTGAAGTGTTTTTTTTTTTTCGAACCAGTTTATAGTAATATACTCTGTACGATGGACGATGCTCAAGTAAATGTATTTTTTTATACTTGTCAAGATATTTGTTCACTTGCGAGAATAATTGTAACACTCTTTGGTTTTCATGTTGCATTCTTTTAGTCAACTAAGCAAGCTTCCAAGAGTTTCAAACGTCGAAGAGCCGCAATTGCCGTTGCAATTCGAGAGACCAGTAAAAGACT